>JANZXR010000002.1:8059296-8086997 GCA_027575705.1 Erythroxylum echinodendron | reverse complement strand
ACCATCAGTCAATACACATGCCAACATATCATTACTTACTTCAATTCCATCTTCATAAGACTGATCAAATTCATAAACCCAAGCAAATAAAGAAGAGTGTTGCCAGTGTAGTGAGAGAGAAATACCCGAGAGAGAGACCCATACTGATTAGAGAGCTGAAGAGTCTTCGGTGGAACCAAATAGAAGTCACAATGTAAACTACTAAAAAAATGAGATGATAATGGCAGCACAAAAAAACTAAAGAAGAACTAAAGAAAATAATTTTTTTACTTTTCTTTTCCTTTTTTTGTTTTTTTAAAATAACAACAAACTATACTTCAAAAATGTAAAGCACACACTCCCAGTACTCCTTAAAGAAATTCAAACCTAGGATTATTTCTCATCACATTATCACGGTCATCAATTATCTGATTGATTTCTTCATCTGAAGTAACTAACTTATCCTCAGTTTGAACAGTTGCTTTAAAGCAGTAACTAACTATGAATCTGGACACTTTCTTGTTTTCCTTCACTCTATCTTTGTTCTTGTGCTTGACCCTTTCTAACCCAAGTGAATTTCTGTACTGAAGGTTGATTTTGAAATTTATATGAGGGAAATAGGGTCCTTCGGTTTTGGCTTCTTTGAAATAACATCTGCAGTAACTTGTAGCATTTTGGCCTTATATGCCCGATAACTCCGCAAAAATGACACGTCAATACAAATCTTCGATTCTTTCTTGATGTTTCTTCTTCTCTGACAGATCTGGACACTTCATTTTTCTCCTCATTCACTTTAGAACACTCACCGTTGTAATCAATGCCTTGAAAATCCTTTAACCTTTCTAATTTCCATTAAATTTTCTAATTTTTCAGTACCTCCATTCAACATTCTCAATCCCTTTTCAGTACTTACCAATTTCATTCTAGCTTCACCAAGCTCATCTAATGTCAACTCCAATTTTTTTTCTAACCCTTGGATAGTGTTCTTCATGGAGAGATTTTCTTCCTTCAATCTTTCATTCTTTCTACACGTATTCACCCATTTTTCATAAATTGCTTTGTAAGCCTCGTAAATATTCTTCTTTCTCTCATCTAGGCCACTTTCATCATTGTCATAATCTGATATTGGGTCTTGAGCTGAGTTGTTTTCATTTTTCTGGAAATTTTTTGTTTTTCCCCCTTTTATGTGTTCAGTTACTTCCTTTTCAGTTACTGTTAAGCAAGTAACTGGACTTTTGCTATGTGAAGAAACTAATGCAGCACTATTAACGATTTCTTCTTCACTACCATATTCGCTCTCAAATTTGTTCTCACTCTAAGTGCTCGTATAGGATTTTCCTTTTCTCTTCTTTAAGATGTTAGCACACTTTGCTTGAACATGTCCGAAATCTTGACACTCATAGCATTGAATTCTCTTTACCTTTCTTTCTCCCTTTTGAGTTTTGGCTTGTTTTTTTGAAGTTATTGTTCGATGAGCTCCTGCCGTTTTGCCTAAAATCGAGTCCATCTTTTTTCACTCTCTTCAGCCACTTACTTAACTCTCGTGTTAACAACTCCATTTCCTCATTCTCGTCAGATTCATCTTCTATATCATTCATACCTTTTCCATTTTCAGCCTGTAGTGCCAATCCTTTGCTTCTTTCTTGCTTACCCCTTAACAAATTCATCTTAAAATTAGTCATGTTTGTGAAACTAGGATCTTTACGAACTTGTTAACAAGTTCTGAAACGGTGACCCGCTCTGATACCAATTGAAAAATCACAAAGGGTAGATAGTTTTGCAAACTTTCTGATTTGTTCCTACCAAACAAATAAAATCAGAAAAATTAAAAAAACCAAAAATAAATCAACACTGAAATTTGGTAATGCAGTTCAGCACTCCTTACCTACGTCTGCGGGGCCCTCACCTAGCTTAATCACTTTCACCGAAGTACAATAAATTTATCTAAGGCTTTACTGAGCCGACACCACTCAACCCTTGACACTATCTCTCAACCTCACTTCCCGTGAAATATTTTCACACCTATTAACGTGATCGACTCGTGTTAACCTCGTCAGAAGATTTTTCTCTACTACTCTTAATGAAAGACAATTAATAAAAATAATTAACGAACAACTCAAGTGATTAAAATAACTACAAACAAAAATGATAATACACTTGAGATAAAAGAGAAGAATAACTTTCTGAAAGGTTCAACTCCACTGAAATAAATCTAGAAGTCATCGCAGCAATAATGGGCTGATTCATATAAACACCAACACAAAGCCACAGACCATATGCAGCCAACCAAACACGATTCAGCAAAATAAGCGAGCACAGACCCAAGAAGAACAAATCTGAAAAATAATAAGCAAACGCCCACTGTTTCGTTTCTTATCTAATGCCCATTGCACACTTAATGCCCCTCACACACGAGATCCACTTGTGCTATATGTGAAGACCCACCTACATAGATTCACTTCTCCTATAAATGAAGTCATACTCATTGCACCATTACTCCACTCACTGCCACACACATTCCTCTTCCTCAATACCGCAGTTTTTTATTCAATAAAAACCCCTAACTCACACCACCATAACCTTTGTTTTATTGACAATTAATGCATGCTATCCTTATGCTGCACACACACATTATTCACTTTAACGAAGTATTTTCTTCATTGACAATTAACTCCCATCACCACTGTGCCACACACGCTTCTCCTGTAGCTTGAAGATGTGCACAAATCAATCACACAAATGAGACTCCCACCTCAATTCAAACACCCAACAACAACTTCATTATTTTTTACCGCAACAAGAGTTCTACTTCACATACCACCCAACTTCTATATCTTTTTTACTTTAACAAGAGATTCACTTCGGTTCTTTCTAGGAGATGTGAAGCAAGAAGAATTCTATTTCATCCATGCAACAAAACAATGTCCAAGTCCCTTTATTTTCTTCTATCCATAAAATCCACAAATCCAGCAGTAACTCCATCCAATTACCAACATGACCAGTAGTAAAACAATTCTAAGATCAACATGATAATAGACTCCAATTTTAGATAGGATTCTTTTTCAATTAGAAGATTACTCATATGACTTTTGAATCCAAGTCATTATCCAATTAATATCTTATATGTCTAATTAATAAATAATGTCAAAACTAATTACTTAGATATATAACATATATTCTGACAAATACAATGAATAAAACTAAGTTTTGCCCTAAGAAACCATTTGGTCCTTTACATTCACCATTATACAAGAAAATATTTAGTAAATCCAAGATCAATAGAAGAAAGGAATAAGGAGAAAATCCAAGAATTGGAAGATGTCGAATAATAGAAGCCAAAGGATATGTTAATTATGTTACAATCAAGGTTACAAAAAAAGTGTCTACTTAAGGACGCCTTAAAATAAAATTTTTGGCAATATCACAGTCAATAGGTATAAATTCAATAATTAATGGTTACATTTGTAATTTACTATTTAATTTGATAGATATGAATACTTGCTTGTGTATTTTTGATGATCATCTATTATTACAAAAGATGCAACATAAAGGTCTCCACTCAAAACGACAACTGTTGTCTAAAATTTACATATGAAAAAGGCATAAACTAGAATGGCAAGAGTATTAATATAAAATTCTCCACCAAATAAAGAGCTAATTAGAAAGACAACAATAAAAATGCAAAGATGACCTTAAGCAAAGGTGGTAACTAGGATGGCCCTAAGTAAAATAATTCATTCGAACAATCCCTAAGCCTCTAAGAGTAATCGGATCCCCAAACAATGTCACTTCCTTAATTAATGATTAACATAAAAGGAGGACAATAAGTATTGGTTATAGCATCAAACAATTGTTGAAATCCGACTCCAAAAAATGATTGACACATCTAACAAATTGAAGAAGATGTATCAATCAAGTATGTCAAGATATATTAGCAATAGAAGAAGACAGTTCAAGAGCTGATAACTCAAAACATTGATCTATGTTGGACTTTAATATAAATTTTATAAAGTTACGCTTATTTTGAGTTTTGCTAAAGATGTTAGCTCAGTGGGGGATAACAATTGTATTTTATGCAAATGGATATTGATGTGACATTATCATTGCCATCTTTTAACCATATCTCATGTATGATGAAGTTAGAAATTCAAACAATAATTACTTATAAGAATGCATAACTTCTGGATAGATGTACGAGAAAACCTCTAAACTTCTAAAAGCAACACATATAACTTCCTTCATAAATTATTCCAGAAGGTCTTACTTTCATTAACTTATGTACGTTTTTTTCATAATGAGCATCCACCATAGAACATATGAGAATAATAAGATAGTAGTGCTTATATCTAAGGGCAGCATTCTCTTTAATTCATATTCCATCTCTCCCATAATTTCTAGTTTCTTCAATGCCATCAACGTACTCTGGTTCTTCAAGTTTCAATGCATATGCTTTCTTCACTTGGATAATTTCAATTTTCAAATTTTTTAGATTCCTCAACTAGTCCATAACAATGTAGTTGTTTCTCGGATACATAAGGATCAGCTAGCTCACTCGAAATCAGTCCAACAAACCCTCTTTTTGTATCTTTATCGAACATATAATGAACGTTGATCCTTTATTGTTTGCTTTCCTTTATGAGCGATGCATATATTTTACGATTTCAATAAGAATATGGATTTGAGGTTTATAAGTTGTAGGGAAGCTAAACTTTTTAGTGTTTAAGATTTTTTTTACAGCTTGTTTAGTTCAAGGAATGGAATAGATAAGGAATAAAATAGTTATTTTTAAGAATAGAAAAGATAAGAAATATAATAGAATAGATATTACTTTATTTGATTCAAGGAATAGAATAAATAAAGAATTTCTCTGCTAGTGTTTAGTTTGAAAATATAAACTTGGAATGACAAAGGAATAACTAATAAAAAGACGAAAATATCCTTATTATTATTATTATTATTATTATTATTATTATTATTATTATTATTATTATTATTATTATTATTATTATTATTATTATATATTTTATTATTTTTATTAAGTATATCTATTATTATTAATTATTAAATTCCTTATTATTATTAATTTTATTATTCTTATTAATTTGTATTAATTATATTTATATTTATATTTATTATTATTATTATTAAATTCCTTATTATTAAATGGTTGCCCTAAATAAATGCAGCTAATAACAATTTCAGCAGATAGAAGCCACATAGAAAAGTGGATGAACACCTTTACATGTGTGCAAAGGATGCTTCAGAATGCGGAAGTAATCATTTGGTAAAAGGAAAATATAGGAAGGTTCATACATCTAACTCTCTCAGCTTCAATCATGCGAAGATCAAGAGGAATTTCTTGGAATTGTGCAGCCAGTTGATTCTCTCCAAAAGATAGATTAACAGAAACATAAGCTTTTATGGCAGTATCTCCATTCCTGAATCCTGTGTCAACAGTCAGATGAATAGGGCTGGGAACTTCTCTAGAGTAGAAGTCACGGATCCAAGCACTGCCACCAGTGACTCCCAACCCAGTTGAATGCCTTCACAAGAATAGAACATATGAAACATTCATTAACTCTTGTTATAGAGAGTCGAATTGTATTCCAGATCTACCATATATCTGAAAGCTCAAATGGTTCTGATAAGACTCTCAAAAAAGCAAGCGTAAAGAGCAAGCATCCACATAAATTATTATACCGTCAAATTGGGAAAAGATCATAATAGACATTCACTGTACAAGTAAAGCAGGACTAGTAAAATGAATGTGTCTTCACTGTATAAGTAAACAACAAAAACAGAGTCTTTAGCTTCCTTCCGCTAAAGAGAGACCATGGCTTTAGCTTCTGTGGCCACTGATGCATCATCATTAGTAGCATACAGAGTTCTTTGGATTGCTCCAACAAACTTGAAGAGAATTAGATCACAGACTAGTACCCGTTATAGAATTCAACTTAATGGATAAATAACTTGACTTCGGTAGTCTCTTGTGACCAAAAACAACCGTAAATTTTGGATCACAAACCTAAACCTTTTAAAGACCCATTGAATATTGCACATAAAGATTGGAAGAAACTAATTTTACAAGTGCATATAGTACAGAAATAGGCCTCAATGTCACAAAATCAACTTACTATTAGAACGTCTCATGTTTCTGCAGAACTTGTTGCTACATTGACACTGGAATATCCCAACAGGCTGACCATTATCATCAAAGTCAATACCATAATCCTACAGATACATTGAGCATCAATTTCTCAAAAGCGATCAAAAAACCTAAGCACCTCAATTTTGCAACCTTATCAAAGTCAAATAAAGGATATCTGCACATATGCTGGAGGAAAGGTCCCACAAAGTCACAATATTTCCACCAGAAGTACATTGTTAAAACTTAAAGAGGCTAAACATTTATAAACGTAAGCTACAAAATAATAAGATCATTGCAAGACAGCCAAGCCTATATACAACACAAGACATCTAATGAACTTTGTTTGACTATCATCAACACTATAAAAAGATGTAAACAAAAGTAATCTTGGAAAATTAGATAACATAAGTTCAACTTTTTGAATGCTAGGTTACTTACCCAAGTTGGTTCTTCCAAGGCATCTACTTCTCTTGTTGTGAAGTGTGAAGAAGGCAATCTGCATGGAAGTTATTCCATCAAGTCATCTTATCAGTTGAAAAAAAGATCCTATTGTATCCAATAACTAAAGAAGAGGATAAATAGAAAGCTAATGAAATAAGACTTGTACGTTGTAATAGTGAGGACCCATTAGAGTTCAGACTAGAGAGGTTTTTGGAGGAGGATGCCGAAATGAAAGGTCACGACTTCCGACTACTTTCCATTTGGCACCGGGAGGAGGATTTGCCTTAGTGCATAAGTTGGTATCAACTTGGTAACATGCATGTTAGGCCACTCGCTACATCATTTCAGTTGGACACCTCCTGATGGTGTCAAGCTAGAGGAAATTGACATCTCGAAAAGTCCTAGTTTGGTCACTTACATTAAGAGCCCAATTACAAGCTGTTGCCACTCCTTGGCTGCCTTTACCTTTGTACAAACGCATTGCTGCTGATGTCTTGTATTATGTTCTACAAAGGATACATATACCAACATTGTCAATGAGAAAGAGAATGTAATATTATCATCAGGAACTTATTTTATCTTGCAAGTATTATCTGCAATAGATATTAGAATGAAGAATGGGAAAATAACAAAGGGTTGTAACTATCTCTGATTAACTTTCATGCCACAGAATGTTGTTTCTATACATAACATACATTAAAGTTCAGTTCAGAGTGAGGCCTGAAGTCTTGGAACAGAAGACATGAAACTGATAGTGCTCAGAAGTGATGACATAGAATTCAACGCAGCTCCACCAGCTTCTTTCGATCAAGAATCAAAGCTATCAAAATGACACGGAGCCTAACTTTAGAAGATTAAGATATATAATATACCTTATCAATGTAAGTGTACAACTCATTTATCTCCTCCATATAGCCTTGGTCTCCGCTAAATAGAACACTGGCCATCTCATCAGATGCTGAACTCTCTAGCTGATAGGAATCCGTATCCTGAAAGAGATTGTTGACTGAAGATGTCACTTCTCTGTTATACAAATCAACTGAGATACAAGCGAACAAACACAAAGGCACTGATTTTAAAATTGTTCAATTGGTTTTTTTTATAAATTCAACTTGAAGTAGCTAGACCTTATGATATCCCCGAGAATATACAATAAGTGCACATATTTCTTCAAAGTTAGACCGTACCATCTCTGGCACTTCTGGTTTGAGATAAATGTTTGTTGCCCTTTTTGCACCTGTAATACCAAGATGAGACTGAAACATTACGACTAATACAATACTAGCAACACTTGAATCCAATCAGAGACAAAAGAAAAGGTTATCTTTGCTTCAATAATTCAATCCCTAGTATTGAAATGCATACATGTTTGGAACTATTAAAAATCAAAAGAAGTCGCAATCTTCAGAAATCAAAAGAAGAAGTGCATTCAGTCTGCAGTTCTGATGACTGACTCCAAACGTTGAATTTATCAAGATTTTCTGTTAGTCAGGTATCAAAAATAAAGTTCCCATATCGTGATCCAAAATCCAAACCAATAGCTAGAGGAAGAAAGAAGATTTTCTTTTTATATAAAAAAAAGGAGCTTTTTTCTGTTGAAGAAACAAGAAAGAAGGTTTTATTGAAATTTCTCCCTCAGTTTTGGTCTTACCTAAAGCTTCATTTCTTAAAGGAAGATTGAAGCTCTTGAATTTACGCACCCAAGTTTCGGAGAAACAACCATGAACAAGTCAAACACAAACATTAATATTAAGACAAATTAAAGATACAAAATCTTCATCTCTTTTTGCTGTTAATAATAAAATATTAGTTCAATAATTGATTTTATTTGAGTCACTTCCAAAGTATTTATTAATAAATTGACTATAGAATAAATAATAAATTGTAATTATATTATAAAATAATATTTATTTATTAAAATATACTTTAATTGTTAAAATATTTAAAATTAATAATAATTATTAACATTTTATGTATTTTTGGAATTTGGTATATTTATTAGATAATTGTCAAGTTTAAAGTATTTTTATTTTAATTTTAAAATAAATAAATTATTATTATTATGAGTAATTAATATTATCACTTAATTAATAATATTATGGCAGAAAAATGAAATTTAACTTTTATAGTTTCATAAATTATGAAAATAAAAAATCAACTATACAAATTTTTGTTGAATTTAAAAATTAGAAAGAGTTATTATGTTTTGGTGGTCCCTTGAACCCACCGGATTGGATGATCCCCAGTTGCATAATATAATGCTCATAACCGGGATTATATTTATTCTATGCTTTCATCATCATATCAAAGTCTTCCACCAGTCCATGAACCGTGATGATTGATTAGTAAATATAAACTTCTACCCTTTCATTTGGACAGCTCACACCCACCAAACCCCAACTTACCCTGACTTGCCCAAATGCTACTCTGTCTCTGTCATTCAAGTAACTAAATCTAATTTGTATAAGATTAATAAAAAGGCCCTTCGCTAGGAAGAGAATTTTTAATATGTTTTATGCTAAATGTAAAGTATATATTAAAACATGGTGAAGTTGCAGCAAAATCAAAGTCGTCTGATTTTCTTGTGTCCTAAAGTGCGCCACCGGCCCTCTTGCTCGCAGCCTCGCAAATAACTCCAAATTAACCGGAAAGAGAATCTAAAGGGTTCAGATTTCCACAGCTCATTTATTCCCAGAGACCCGCGAATCTCTCTCTAAGTCGGGGTAGAAAATTGAAGTTTGGTTGCGAAATAATAACGTCAACAATGAGCAGGTGAAAAAAATGAGATAGAAGTAGAAAGCACGCATCATTCCTCGAACAATGAGAGGCGCCACCTCCCCCAGTTCTGTTGAGCCCAGACACCGACTCACTTCGTCTACTTCTAATACTTTGTCCGTCCCTCTCTTCTCTCTCTTTTTCGTTATTTTCAGTTGTGTTGTTTCAGTGATCTGATCATGACCTAGTTTACGAATTCACTTTTGTTTTTTGTTGTATAAGTACTTGAAATGAGTGATTTATGCCATTCTGACATACAGTGACGATGGCGGAAGGAGGTCGTTAAGAGATAGGGATCTTAAAGATGTTGAAAAGGCCATTCAGTTTCCTTTTCAATATAAGAATCTTATTTGCAAGATTTCTACTTTGAAGCTTGTGCTCCTAATCATTGCATTGGGGACTTTAGTTACGCTCTACCATTCTCCACCTGTCTACGTTGCAGATCATCCTTCCTCTTCCGTTGCCCGGTTCGCTATATTTACATTCTTCTAATTTCACTTGTCAATTGTTTCTTTTTTTTTTTTCTTTCTTTAGTGGGGTTTCCAATTAGTTCTTACCCTTTGCCTATAACTATAGGAGTATGCGCATATCTTGTAATTTTGACGAGTCTTCTGAATGAATTCTAGATACAAGGCATGATGGAATTGTTACTTTTCGTATCTTTGTGTTATGTTGAAATTAAAATTTCAATGCAATCAGGGCGAGTTTTGTGAGGGATGCTGTTGCTTCGGATCCTCGTTATACCTCAACTTCTGAGGTTGATTGGGACCAGATTTCCGATATTATCGACAGACTTAATGACAGTAAATACTATCAAGGAATTGGCTTGTTAAATTTTAATTCCAGTGAGATTGATAACTGGGGCCAGTTCCTACCAGATATTGAGCATGTTGTTCTGAACCTGAAGCATGCAGCCGAAAATATAACGTGGGAATCCCTATACCCCGAATGGATAGATGAAGATGAAGCATTCGAGGTTCCAACTTGTCCTTCTTTACCAAGTGTTAAAGTTCCTGGAAAACCACGGATTGATCTTATTGCTGTCAAGCTTCCATGCAACAACGCAGGAAGATGGTCAAGAAATGTAGCCCGTTTACACTTGCAGTTAGCTGCAGCAGGTGTTGCTGCTTCAGCTAAAAGCTATCGTCCAGTGCGTGTGCTCTTGGTGACTGATTGCCTACCAACCCCGAATTTGTTCACCTGCAAGGAACTTATTTTGCATGAAGGCAATGTCTGGTTGTATGAACCGGATCTCAATACATTGAGAGCAAAGCTACAACTCCCAGCAGGGTCGTGTGAACTTGCAGTTCCAATGAAAGCTAAAAGTCAGTCAATTAACTTTTATCAATTCTCCTTATATTTTATTTGGTGCCTTTTCCCCGTTATTTCATCTCTTCTTGTTGTACATTGGAATCTGATTGGTCTTGATTTTGTCCCTTGGGGCTTTATGCTGCGATAGGTCCTTTGTCCTTATTGAGATTAGCTTTTCTTAGCTAGTTAAATTAACACTTATCTGCTTGATCATGTGGATGAAAGTAGTAATCTGAGGTATTTGGCTACTTCTTTAGGTGTGTAGATCCAAAAGCATGGTGCATCTTGAATGATCAATTAAACTATTTGAGAAACATTGAGTTGTGTGATCCTGATTTTGAATTGTTCTGGTTTTATTAAGTAAAACTCAGAAGTCAATCTTACTGAATTTTTTCCGAACAGAATATTTCTTCTCAGGACGAGCCAACAGAGAAGCTTATGCAACAATCTTGCACTCTGCACATGTGTATGTTTGTGGAGCCATTGTGGCTGCTCAAAGCATTCGCATGTCTGGTTCAACCCGTGATCTTGTCATACTGGTTGATGACTCAATTAGTGAGTATCATAGGGGAGGTTTAGAGGCTGCTGGTTGGAAAGTTCATATAATCAAAAGAATTAGAAACCCAAAAGCTGAAAAAGATGCTTATAATGAATGGAACTACAGCAAGTTTCGTCTGTGGCAGTTGACGGAGTATGACAAGATTATATTCATCGATGCAGATCTGCTTATACTGAGAAATATTGATTTCTTGTTTGAGATGCCCGAGATAACTGCCATAGGGAATAATGCTACCCTGTTCAACTCGGGTGTAATGGTAATTGAACCATCAAATTGTACATTTCAGTTGTTAATGGATCACATAAATGAGATTGAGTCCTACAATGGCGGGGACCAGGGGTATTTGAACGAGATCTTCACATGGTGGCACCGTATCCCTAAACACATGAACTTCTTGAAACACTATTGGGAGGGTGATGAGGAAGAGAAGAAACAGATGAAAACTCATCTCTTTGGAGCTGATCCTCCAATCCTTTATGTTATCCACTATTTGGGTTATAAACCATGGTTGTGCTTCAGGGACTACGACTGCAACTGGAATGTGGACATTCTGCAGGAGTTCGCTAGTGATGTTGCTCACAAAACATGGTGGAAGGTGCATGATGCCATGCCAGAAAACCTACATAAGTACTGCTTGCTTAGGTCGAAGCAGAAGGCAGCATTAGAGTGGGATCGGAGACAAGCTGAGAACGCCAATTATACTGACGGGCACTGGAAGATTAAGATAAAAGACAAACGTCTGGAAACTTGCTTCGAGGAGTTCTGTTTCTGGGAAAGCATGCTATGGCACTGGGGTGAAAAGAACTGGACAGATAATTCAACTGCTACTTCACCACCGTCCATTATCACCACTCAGTCTCTTGCATCTCTGTAATTGATTATTCTTTTATACTTTAGTATACACGAATCGAATTTCACAAATATTGCCAAATAGTTAATGTCCTATGGGAAATGTTATCAACAGATTCATGGTGTTCCTTTCTTTCATCTAGCATTTATGAGATTTAATGGTAAATATTATATATGACAAAATTGTCACATAATCGGCTGCGCTGTTTCACTTGCTTCTTACACTTGTTGACATGATCAATGCAAGCAACACAATTTTGACAAATATTTCAGCGCGTGCAAAACATTTTTACAATAAATAGTTGTTCTTTGATAAAAGAAGTCTTAATGCAATTGATCTAATTGTTTTGAAGTGATACAAAAATTTTCGTGTACAAAATGGCTTTGGAAGAAAATTAGTCGAGTTATGTTAAGTGTTGGTAATTTTACGTGGACCAATTTAGATTAAGAATCACCCAAATATTTCAAACTAACTTCAACTGAAAGTAAATTAGTTTTCTAATAAATTCATTTGAATATAATTTCATTACTTTTATGTTTAAAATTGTATAGTCATCCAATATATGTGCCTTAATTTTAGAATATAAATCATTTTAAAATTTAATTTCATTAATTTTAATAAATATTTATCTATTTGAACTTAAGGACATTAATTTAATCTTTAACCTTTGAATTAAAGATATATAATTAGGTTGTGATAGAGAAAAGATGTATCTATTCTATATAATCATAATTTTATATTGTTGCTAAAGTAAATGTGATGTAAGATACTTACTAGTTGTCAAAAGTTACACACAAAGTTTAATTTGTTAGAATTTAGATTCAGGACTAAATTAAATTTTAAGGTCTAAAAAAGTTTTTGAATCTTTAATTGAATTTATTAGAATTTCAAAAAGAAAATAATAAACGAATAATTTTAAGAATTAGTCGTAAAGTCTAAGAAATATTTTTTCAAAGAAGCATAACACATCTTGATTGAAATTCAAATGTTTTATTAAAAAATAATAAAACAGGTTATAGAAACATATTCTAAATTAAACTTTAAAAAATAAGAATATTATTATTCTCTAATAAATCAATTATAAAATTTTAGACCCCAAATAATTATAATTTTATTATTCTTAAATATAAGTGATACAAGACAAAGATTAAAAAGAAATCAACTAGTTAAAGTCTAATTTATTAGAATTTGTATGTACATGTTTTTGAATTTTCAATATATGAATTTTAGAAAAGTAATCAATATAAATTTAATAATTGTTATATTTTAAATGAAAATATTCAAATTTTAATTTTGATTAAACAAGTTTATCTTTTTTTGGAAGTATACAGTGAAAAGTTATGGAACCCAATCAAAATTACTAAACTTTTATAAAGAATCTTAATTACCCAAAATTAATATAAAATATAAATATTTTATTTTCTAATAAAAGAAAATTAAGCTTATAATTCTTTTTTCCGTAAATATAGTTGGTTTTACTGCAACATTTATATGACATACAATTTTTGAAAGAGTATTGGACTAAATATTAGTTTAAATTAAGCGATTAAAATATTAAAGCTCATTTTATTATTGGATATTTAGTTTGTTATAAATATATTATTAAGATTTTATTGAATCTTTTATAAAAATAATTATAAATAAACCATTGAGTAGTAATAATAAAAATAATTATTATTTTTCAAATTTTATAGTAATTCAATTACAAATTATTTAGGTTTTCATATTTTTACAATTTATTCTCAATTGAACTGTAATTAGCAGCTAGAAAGTTCTCACGGACGACGACGTTTAGCCCCCGAGTCACGAAGTAGAAATTGCGCCGAGCTGTCTGCAGCTCCACCGCAACCATCTCTTGCCACCCGCTGTAAGAGGCAACAGAACCATTTCTCCGTCTCCGGGCAATTTGCATTCATTTTTCGTATTCACTTCGATAGGAAATCCCAAAAACTTTAAGTTCAATACTTTCTTTGTTTTTATTTATTTATTTTTGGTTTCTCTAGAGCTCAAAATTATGGAGTTAGTATCAAGTTGGAACTCCGGAGTTGGTGTAGTCTCGGTTCCAACAGTGAATGCTTTCTCCTTTAGGCCTTCTATTCGAAACCTTAACTACCGATTTCCGTTTTGGACATACCCGGCTCATCAAATTCCAGTTAAGCCTTGTCTACTTCGTGCCAGGGAAAGAAAATCGCAGACTGACCCAACTCTCGAGCCTTCATTAGTTGAAGAAGTATCTTTTCATAATGACGATGAAGAAGAAGAGCTGCCTCTTTTTGATGACTTTGAAGATGGTACTTTCATTGGCTGTCCTCTTCATTCTCTTTACCGCGAGCCTAAAGTTATTTTCTTCCATTCTCTTTCTGGTTTTATGTTCTCACTTTGTATTTTGACTGATGAAAGAATCTGATATCTTTCCATGGAATTTATTTATTTTTCTTAAGATAGTTAATACAGTTAAGGTGCTAAAAGTTGTTAATTTTAGTTTTCGGAAACTCTGGAGGATGAAAGAAAAAATTCAGATAGTTCTAACGCAGTTAAGGGGGGCAAAGTAATTAGTTTATGACATGAAACATTAACAAATTTCGTATCGTACTATTGTTTATGTTGATCTTAAGGAATTAGGAGCGTCCAACTTATCAGTAACTGCTTATCATTGAAGTTTTGTTATCGTCATTTTGGCGTTTCTCATTAAAATATTAGCTAATGAGCTTATTGGTTAAGCTGCAAACCAATTGTCAGCAAACCCAGTTGAGTATTTGTATTCCACGTTTTAAACAAGCAAGTTTAATCTTATATAGATTTTCTAATTCATCAAAAACCATATCGTGATCCTGTAGGAATGTGAATCCACATTGTAGTATATATCGCCTAATTATGTGATTCAAATGATATAACTTGCTAATATGGATCTTTAAGGATTATTTTACTTGCCGAACTAATGGCTGAACCATGCAGTCTCTGTGATGCTACTTTCCTCCTTTCGCACTTGGCTTTTTACATACACTTTTACAGTAATATGCCAGCCTTCTAAGTGAACTCTTGATCACATAGAGACATTGATGGATGGTGATGATGATGATTTTGACGATGAGTTATTGGAAGATGAAGCAGAGCTCTATGTAAACTTCTATGAGTGTTTCTTGTGTCCTTAGAGTGTTTCTTGTGTCCTTAGTCTTATAGGTATAATTGGATAGTCCGGTCACATATTTTTCATCCTTCATGAAGGTTGGGGATGGAGCTGGAGGAGGTGGAATTGCCCTTGCTGGGACATGGTGGGACAAAGAAGCATTAGCAATAGCAGAAGAAGTTTGCTCGTCCTTTGATGGTGAGCTGAAAATATATGCTTTTAAGACATTGACAAATTCCACCATTCAAGTGCGGATTGAAAGGCTTACTAATAAGTAAGAATATCTGATTGCATTTGCATAGATGACTGATGTCTGTTCTCATCAATCCCCTACATGATTATGCTCTTTTGAGAATTTAGATAGTGTTTCATATAAAGTTCTTAAATTGTTGATGTATCATGATAATACAAATGTTGTAAATTATGGACAGGGATCAGGTGGAAAGAAGTCTTGTTGAGTTGTTGTAACTTCTAATCATGAAACTAGTGATTGTTCAATTATCTCTCTAAATTTAAGATTTTTGTTGTCTTTTGCATCACATCCTAAAAGCTTTGTTGAGATGCTATCTGTTCTCATCTTCTACCAAATGGGTCTTGGATCCATATCTTGTAATCAAAATGTCAAAACAATGTCTCAAGTTCTATTTTTTTTTTTCCAAATTTTCATCGAAGAGAGAATGTTATGCAAAAGTTTTTCCTTCCTATAATTCTTTTGATAATGGAAAAGATCTAGAAGTTGACTTTGATGCTATTTCTAAAAGCATAGTTCGTAACTTGCAGGTTAGATTGCATTCGCTTTTTTTCTTACTAAAATGGTATTTGTTTCAAGGGAATATGTTATTTGCTTCCAATTGTTCCTCTCTTTGTCACAAACTCTCTCTTGTTCCTTTTCTGATATTGAGCGTTAGCAATCTCAGAACCTTGAGGTGCAGTTCTACCTGGATTGATAATTATATTTGGTTTGGATAAATTTCAGCATGTTAAAAATTTTTCTCGATGTTGTTTGTATATGTAGATTCTATTCTTCAGACGATCAAAACTATCTTAGGCATCTACTTGAAACTTAGAAATTCACTTCCCTAACTTAGACAATGTGTGTAAAGTAGACAAAGTTTGTCTAGCAACCAACTTACAGCTAGTCTAAACATTCACTAGTCCTTAAAAATATGCTGTGGCGAAGGCAATTCTATATCTACTACAGTGTCTTTTATTTGGATACATATTTCCTTTCTTCATTGTTTCTGGCAGTCTTTTCTATTATCTGTTTCTTTTTCTTCTCCGTAAGTCGTTATCCTTCTGCTGATAACTTGTTGGGTTTAATTCACAACATCGAAGGTCTGGCTCCCCAAACATGGAAGATATTGAAGCTTTTTCAACAACCTATAGAATTCGGTTGGATGAAGCAGGGCTTGCTAAAACTATTCCTGACAATATAACTCTGGAGGTGAAGCTTTTGTAACTAGTTCTCTACGCACTTACTTTGTCTTCAGAACTATTTAGTGCGGAGAAGGACCATAACTTCTTCTAATCATGGATGCATTTGGTGATGCCCAAAGGATCTCTTTCTCTTTCCCCTTTTCTCATGTTATTCTCAAATGTTATGTTATGTATGGCTTCTGGTCCTTAGGTTGATCCCTGCTTTTTCATCGATAGGTAAATGTGGTTTAACATAGCAATGCTTTACAATTGATACTTGTATGATACTAGCATTAATTTGCTAAGGTCTGAAAGGGTATGTTAACCTCAGGTATCATCTCCCGGTGTTGAAAGGGTGGTTAAGATTCCAGAAGAGCTGGATCGATTCAAGGATAGGCCTTTGTATGTGAAATATGTCAATGAGGGAGATGCATTGAATTTATCCTCAGAAAGTGATGGCGTTTTTAGTCTCATCTCTATTGACATGGAAGCAAAATCATGCAGTTGGGGTTTGGCAAATGTGCGAGTAAATAGAGAAAAGGCTGGGAAGGGAAGGCCACTCAGCAAAAAGCAAAAGGAGTGGCGTTTGAGCACACCCTTTGATTCCTTGAGTTTAGTTCGACTGTATTCTGATATCTGAATTAAAAAATTTGGATTAATCTGTATTTTCATATATGCGAGCTTTTGGGATTACACTTGTAGAACCTGGAAAATAGTAATTTAACATGTCTTTCTTTCGTTTCATTCATTCCTGGATTAAACTAAAAGCTTGGTTGTTCCAATTTGCGTGTGAGAATCAGCAATTTCAGTGCGACATCGACAATGAATGCTTGTGATCACTTCCCAAGATATTGCATCAGACGGCCCCTCTTTTGTTAGCTGAAACAAGATTCTATTTCTACCAGTTCAGCAGTTCTCCTATTTGGATGAATACAAAACGTCCATTCCCTTCTTGTTTCTGCTTGGAATGCTATATATCATAAAACGGTCAAAAATTTATTAGTTTAAAGAATTTTATTTTTAATATCCTGGATCGAGTTATGCATCTAGTTCTTTAAAAATTCCTGGAAGGTATCTCCAAAAGAAATCATGTTAGCCCAATAACCCAAAGTGGTTATTAAACGCACGTGAGTTCCAAGGTCTGGCTGATAGCTGCAGCATCCTAGCAGTAGGAATTCACAGTGCAAGACCCACAACGCTCGTTAGCTTTCTAAATTCTTCCACAGCAGATGTTTCCTACCGTTACGCCGCACTCAACAACTCCTTTCACGCATTCAATCCTGGCTCTAACGGAATGTGTGAGAAGGGTGGACTGGGGACTCAAAAACTTGTGCCTAATTCATACAGCTCACTGTGTATTGTCCAACACGTACAGTACACTGACCTTTGTCTTTTAGGTAGTGTTGCAGTGCAGTGCAGCTTGCTTACTATTCCCCTCCTATGCAACAGATTTTACTTGCATCAAATTCTCAAGCATTAAATTCTCCACTTGCTTGAATAAATTTCTACTGTCCCCATTCTGAATTTTGTTCATGATAGAACTTGTCCTTTTAACTTTCTACGATAGTATTGATGAGAGAAATAAGCTGGACAGCTGCATTAGTTATGAGGTTATACAGCAACCATGGTTATTAAATTATAAACCGTGCAAAGGGAGATACTAAGAGAGAAAAATCAAAGAGACGCTAAAGCATGAATGATCATGTATTCGAATATACCGTTCCTCAAATCAGAACTTGTTTAACAACTCCCTTGTCATAGTCAGTTGCATTAATTATTGATTTATGATAAGGTTTGGAGTGGATTTTGACTGAGGGGATTCTTATTCAGTGCCATGCATCATCTTCTCCTGACCTCTTGCGTTTCATTTTCTGTCATCTTTCCCTTCTTTACTGGGTCACATCAAAACTACTTCCGCTCCAAATTGACTGGTAGTGGAAACTTGGTTGTTTGATAACAGGACAGGCTTGCATCGTCATGTTATTAAGATGCTTGAGAGAAAGAGATAATGCTAACTAGTCTGACCGATATTAAGTAAAGGACAGAAAAAGCCAAGTGAAAAACGTAGTTGCTGCTAACCCACCACGTTAATGGATCCTTATCCACCCCAAGTTTATTCTTCCTTTTCTAGCAGTTTCGTTTCAAAGGACGCACCACCTTGGTGGTATATTTCTTGTCCCACTTCTTGGGGTCCAAACAGTGGTACAACACTCATGCAGTGTCCTGAGTCTCCATTTTGTGCCTTTTGGTTTCTTCACGTTTACTGAAACTGTTGTTCTTGTGTTGGTTAGTAGTGGCAGGTTCCTCATGCAACAGCTTTGTGGAATTTCGCTTCTTTCATGGAGTACAAGTTTTATATATCACAAGGTACCAAATTTGCTATCCAAATTTCCTTTCGTCATTAGACCAATGGAAATTGAATGCCACCACTGAACCTCACATTTCATTTTCTTTGAAATGACGACATGGTATTGAGTTGATCTCCTTGCTCAGTTTTGCAATTCTGCAACAAAAACCTTTTAACGGATGTCAGAGGTCACCGTGGGGGATCTAGCTATCATTCCATTTTACAGATATTACTGAAGTTCACTCATGATGTCATTGAATAGTTCATCCTAATCTCTGATTTCTCATCCTTTTATGATAAAAGCCCACATGGTGTCCAGAATTGAACAGTACTCCATGATTCATAATGTCTCCAGCGTTCCTCGATCATCCATTAGCGGTGGGACCATTAGACTAAACTTATACAGCAATTTACCAGACTTGAATATAATATAATAAAAAAGCAGTCAGTACTCAACCATTGGCTTATTGAACGATTTGGTTAAATATTCATTGGTTTTGCTTATTGGTAAGTCCAAGTAACTGGTTGTGGTTATTACGACGTGTCTTTTCTGTGAGGAGCAACCAGCAAGCCAGTGGTACCCATATGAAAACACTTTGTTCCATAATTGGTTCAATGATAAATGAAATCACGGGTGCAGTAGAAAATAAAAATTTTATAGATTCTAAACAGATCCCAATAATTGAATAAATTTGAATTAATCATAAAATTATTTAAAAATCATATCTTATTTGCTTTCATATTGAAAAATATTTGGAACTTTTTCCGATTGATCAATCACGAAATATTCAAGTGTCCAACCTCTGATAGTATCTTCAAAGAAATTCTCAAACTGCTGTGATAGGAAGAAGACAAAAAGTGCTAGCTTCTAAAAGCTCTTCTCATTTAAATAGCAAAATCATACCGAGTCTTTTATTAAAATTAAATTTCTTTAATTATAATTAAAATCAAATTCTAATTCTAATTAATTTAATTTTAATAAAATCAAATATTTCATATTTGATCCCAAAAGTTTCTCAAACTTTATAATTAAGTCCAACTTAATTAAATTGATTTTTCTTTCACAAATTGCTCTTTGATGTGTAATCAATTAGGTTTCTAATAAATTGACAATGATTATAAATTCTAATTCTAATTCACAATTAGAATTAGATAAATTAAAACTTCTTTTAATTTATCTTTAATTATACTATTAAAAAATTCATAATCATAAATCATGATTGACGTTTAGTAACATGTCATGATTACCCAAATATTATGAATGTCAAAGTGATTGACTTAACCTGTTCATGCATGGCTATGAAGTATAACTTAATCCTTTTGTCATTCAATATTCTAATTGGATAGAGTATGGATACAGTGGCTACTCTTATCATCTAATCATGTTCGTTCTTGCTAATTAGTAATTGATTTATAATTGAAATTTGAAAACACCTTTTTAAATGTCAGTTCATTTTCGCTAGAGAATTCCATAAATCATTACTAATCAAGAATAGTAGAATATTATCTCATGAATCCTATATTGACTTACTAAACTATCTACATATGTTTCATTCTGTATCCAATTACTACTGACTGAATTATCCTAGGATGATTCATAAGTAGCATCAAAACACAGTAATTCTCACACTAGATACCTTGGTAATCTCAAGTCTGAGGATCAATTATATAACCATCATTATGAGATAATTTATAGACATATAAGTAATATTCCATCCGAAATTCTCATAATTGGGTCAGTTCAGTGACTTATTCTCTAATAATCACTCACACGTTAGTTTAAGTATCTCTATACTTTAATTTATGAGACCAATTACTTTCTTCATAAGAAAGAAACATAATGTGTGCTAGTTTTACCGTTTCAACAATATCCCGTCTTGATGAAACTATAACTAGGAACATTTAGGAATAATACATAAGTGTAAATTGAATCTCATAATTATGATCTCATCATAATTTCAATTACATAGTAATTATTCTAAGGATTTTATCTTTAATATTAAAACATAAAATATTAATACATAAAAATAAAGAATGCCTTTATTAATAATTGCCACTAAACTACAACCAAAACGATTGGTTGTAAGGCATAAACCAACAATCTCCCACTTGTACTAAGCCAATAATTTAAGTATTTCACACCATATCACCATATGACGATTATTCTACTATTAGGACGTTGACTTAATGAGATAATTCTCCTAGATTCTCTATAGTGGGCACTTGCTTAAATCTTACAACTCTCTTCTTAATTATCATCATTATTAAGAAAATTTGCCTAAACACATTCTCGGATCTTTGATGAGACATTAGCTCCTTATGCATGCCTAATGACTTCAATGTTCTACAGTATATTACGATCTTGAACAATGTAAAGAAACTATATTAAGTTCACTAAAGAACTTGCTGATCCAATTAATCATTTCTACTAAATGAAAAATGTATTATGGCTCAATTAATAACCATTGCTACATTGGAACCTTTCCAACCCTAAATGATATTGTTCTAAGTAAATAAACCTTAATTAGGATTTACTTCTAAAGTTGTATATTAATCTTCTTAAACTCAAATATCAACTCATACATAGAATAATGAATATTTTTAATACTTCACCAGCATCTGATATCTCAAATACTAAATATCTTTAGAAAATTGTCTATGTACTTGGACTTAGAATAAGTTAACAACATCCAATCTATCTATATAGATTTAATCCCCATAATTAAGTTGTTAGCTTTTCCTATCCAATAAGAGTTGTTCTTAGACAATTATGTTTTCAACTATTGAAAGTTAGAATTGTTGTTTTCTATAAGAAATATGTCTCTACATACTCACACTGAAGAGGACAACTATACTCCCACTGGCCTTCTTGCAGGTATGATAAATTCACAATCATCTCCAAAACAAACTCTTTGAATTCATGATGAAAGTAAATCTTTTAGTGTCTCGTAGCCTTTCAACTATACATCAAATGTATCATTAAAGGCACTAGTTTCAATTAGATGCATTGTCATGAGATTCGAATATTTCAAATTTCATTTTACTCCTACTACTTATCTTGAGAAACATTCTCCTATAAGTATACGTTGAAACAAACAATTTGTATAACATGTTTGTAAGAATCTATCCAACTTTTAGATGTTTGATAACCTTTTATTACCCATTTTAGTTCTAAACTTAATGGATAATATATGCTTCAACTAAGCATTACATCCCTGAGTCATTAACTTTGATTCTTTCAAATACTTAGTGTTTCATATCTAGTATGCAATCTTGCTAATTGATTCAATTGGAACTATAGAAGGTAAGTCATTGCACTAGGTATAGCTATAGAAGAAATAATATTGCATTATACAATATCCCATATTATATTTTTCTTCTTACATAAGTCCATCCTCTTATGAATTTAGCTGTAAAGGTATTGACTAGAGCATCTCATTTCTTATAGATAACTAAAAAACATAAAACTCATCACAACGATCTCATCAAAGTGTTTCAACATTCTCAGTGTTTAATTTCTACTTAGATTTTAATAATTTGAACTTTTCAAAATTTTAAATCATTATTTCATTTAATACATATGACTATATCTCATAAAGTCATTAGTAATCTAATGAAATATAAGTATCATCCTTATATGAATTGTTATCCATCCAATACATCATATGTATAAATTTAACAATTCAATACCATCATCACCCTTTCACCAAAGGTTAATTTGGCTATTCTTCAACTTTACAAGTTTCACAAGTTCCATATGATTCACAATCAAAAGGATACACATATCCTAGTATGTAAGTTTATAATTCTCATTATGTTGATTTAACCAATATGACATAAAATAATAATCTCTGTTATCCAACTTTTAATTCTTGCCACTTATGTTAAGCATAAATCTTCTTTGATCCAACATATACAAACTCTCTGTATAAAATTGGATCAATTACTTTTACTTAACAATCTATTTCTAACTATGCATTGAACATTACAATATTGTTGAATCTACATTCAGTATCAAATACTCACAAGTATGAATTAGAAATATATATAATCTTTATCATATCGCATACAGGCGAGAAAAGTCATGTAATCATTTTTCTTCTTATGACAACTATATTCTAACTAAGCCTTTAGTAGGCTAAATTAAGTGGAACAATTCCAACAAAGTACCATACCTTTTAGCTCTACTCTATGCAACATCTTGCATCTTGCTATCATAGTGTTGATATATATCTTACATGTTGCCATCAAAGTTTATGACATATTAGTCAACTAAAATATTATTACATTTTGTCATTTATATGACTTTGACATATTTCTAAAACTTTGTCACCGAATCCCTAATAAGGATTATAGCAATATTGCATAATGGGCATACAATTTTCTATTATAACTTTAAGAACTCTTCTCAAACATATCCTATGTCCAATAACTTGGGTTCACTAACTTAGTATCAACTATACTAAATAAGGTAAATTCCACCAAGAACAAAATATAAGCGTAAGAGAAACAAGTAATCAATTATATGCCATGACTACCACATAAAATTAGGACTTTAATCATGCATTTAGTTATTCCCACTATTTTATTCGAAATAATATCACTACTATTCGGAAAGATTACTTTAATCTTCCAGTGGGCTAGGATCCCATTCAAATTTAATTGATCTTGAGTTTGCTTAATAAACCACTAAACTTAAATTATTTAGATAACAACTTTATCAATCACTTCTTATGTGACTCCTAGATCCTCTAGGTGACAACTCTTGCCAAAACATATCATATATATTATTCCTAACTCTGCCTCTAAATTCATGTGATCATGAGTTTGCTCATCCAAACCATATAAATTTGTTAAGTAAAACCCAATATTATAAGACTAAACATCTTCAGGTTAAAGTGACCTTGAGTTTGCTCAACAAGCCTACAATAAACAAAACTCTGGATTACTCTTATAACAATGGAAGGCAACAATCACGTTCTCAGTATGTACTTAATATTTTAATGAGGGATTTTAATTCTATTCGTCTCATCAATCACAAAATTGTTTGTAAAATATCACAAATATAAAGCAAGCAATCTAACATGCATCCAATATTTATATCAAACATATAAATAAAGTTTGCAACTTTTACACTCGTAATCAAATTATATGTATAAAATATCAAACTTTGATCTTCATAATCTAAAATAATATTTCTAACTCTTTGAAAAATTACATTAAATTAAACTCATTGATTCCTAAATAAATTAAATTCATATTCCAAATAAAAATTTATTTTGATTTGAAAGCAATTTTTTTCAAATCTAATTGGAAACTATTTCCAATTATCTTGACTCCTTTAACAAAATTTAATCGAAAACAATTTTCAATAAATTATACAACTTACTTATTATAATTTAAAAAAAATAAATTTATCAAAATTACATAAATAACAAATTCTGATCCAATTAGAAAACTTTTTATAATCTAATTAGAATTTACTATTTCTAATCTCATTAGAATTGCTTTTCCTTAATTAGAAAACTATTTTCTAATATTGAAAGAAACTACTTTAAAAATTAAATAAAACACTTTAAAATTTAATGAAGAAAGTCATTATATATTTATTTAGAGATTGATTTCTTAATAAATTAGGAAATCTTTCTTTAAATAGATTAGAACACTATTTAAAATATTAAAGAAATCTCATTTTTCTTAATTAATAAATAAAACATTTTTCAAAAATTTAATGAAGAAAAATACTTTTCTAATAAAAAAAGAAACTTATTATTCACAAATAAAGAAAGAATATCTAAATTAAATTGAATAATAATTCTCTAAACAAATACAGTCTTAAATTTAATTTATCTCAATCAAATTGAAATAAATATATTTAATTAAGAAACAAATTTCTTAATTTATTAAGAAAACACTTTTCTTAAATTTAAAGAGTCAAATTAACTAATTTCAATCTAATTGAAACTAATTAATTATAATTTAGAAATTACTTTTCTAAAATTAATTAAGAATCAATGTAATTATTTGTCTTAATAATATTAAGAAAAATAATTACTTTAATTTTGAAATTCAGATCTCATCTCAATTAATATAATCTCATTATATTTATAATTTTAAACATAATCTAATTTTGAAAGAAATTATTTAAAATTTTGTTTGATTCTAATTATTGATTTGAAAATAAATTTAATTTAATAATTCAACTCTTGAAAAATTAAATTAAATTCCAAAACCTTTCTTAATAAATATCCCTTTGAAAACAATTTTTAAAATTTAGTAAAAACAGCCTTTTAATTTTATTAGGAATAGAGCTTAATTTAATCGAATAAAACAAAACCAGAAGCATAAAACCCTAATTTTTTATCAAAACAAACAACAATCAAACAATAAATCCAAGAAAAATAATTAAAGGAGTCTCTGATACCACTGTTAGAATCCAACTGTGATCGAATCACAGGTTTAGTGGAAAATAAAAATTTTACAAATTCTAAGCGGATTCGATAATTGAATAAACTTGACTAAATCATAAAACGATTTAAAAATCATACCTTATTCACTTTCCTGTTGAAAATTTTTTAGAAAATTTTCCGATTGATCAATCACGAGCTATTCAAGTTTTCAGCCTCTGATGGTATTCACAAAGCAATTCTCAAACTACTTTGAGAGGAAGGAGACAAAAAGTGCTACTTCTAAAAATTCTTCCCATTTAAATGGTCCCAAAGTTTCTCAAACTTTATAATTAAGTCCAACTTAATTAAATTGATTTTTCTTTCACAAATTTCTCTTTGATGTGTAACCCATTAATTCTTAATAAATTGGCAATGATTATAAATTCTAATTATGAATTTCACAATTAGAATTAGATAAATTAAAACTTCTTTTAATTTATCTTTTATTCTCCAGTTAAACAATTCATAATCATAAATCATGATTGACGTCTAGCAACATGTCATGATTACGTAAATATTAGGAATTTCAAAGTGAATGACTTAACCTGTTCATGCATGGCTATAAAGTATAACTTAATCCTTTCGTTATTCAGTATTCTAGTTGGATAGAGTATGGATACAGTGTCTACCTTTATTATCCAATCATGTTTATTCTTGCTAATTAGTGATTGATTTATAATTGACATTTAAAAATACCTTTTCAAATGTCAATTTACTCTAGCCAGATAATTCCATAAATCATTACTAATCAAGAATAATGGAATATTCTCTCTAATTGCTTTAGAGTGACTAATCCTATATTTACTTTCTCAACTATCTACATATGATTCATACTGTATCCAATGACTACCGACTGAATTATCCTAAGACAATTCATAAGTAGTATCAAAACACAGTAATTCCCACACTAGATACCTTGGTAATCTCAAGTTTGAGGATCAATTATACAACCATCATTATGAGATAATCTATAGACACATAAGTAATATTCCATCTGAAATTCTCATAATTGGGTCAGTTCAGTGACTTATTCTCTAATAATCACTCACACATTAGTTTAAGTTTCTCTATACTTTAATTTATAAGATCAATTTCTTTCTTCATAAGAAAGAAACATAATGTGTGCTAGTTTTACCATTTTAACAATATCCCGTCTTGATGAAACTATAACTAGGAACATTTAGGAATAATACATAAGTGTAAACTGAATATCATAATTATGATCTCATCATAATTTCAATTACACAGCAATTATTATAAGGATTTTATCTTTAGTATTAAAACATAAAATATTAATACGTGTCCTCTATGTTTTAATTCGTCTGTGAATAGTACCACAGACGATACGTGCCCTCTATGTTCTAATTCGTCTATGAACAGTAACACAGATGATACGTGTACTCTGTGTTTTAATTCATCTGTGAATAGTAACACAGACGATGAGTTATCAATAACACAGACGAAGTCCATCCTTCTGTATACAGTGACATAAACGATTCTTTCCTCTATGCTCTATCTTCTATGTTTTTCTCTACTCATTCTTCATATTCTTCATCCATACTTTCCTCTATGTTGTATCGCCTTGGTGATGACGCGTCCTCTGTATTCTGACATCATCACAGACGAAGCTTATACTCTTAAATCCTCCTTGGCTCTGTGTTATGACATCATCACAGAGGATACTTATACTTCTAAATCCTCACTTCCTCTCTATTGTGACATCATCACAGAGGATACTTATGCTTCTAAATCCTCATTTCCTCTGTGTTATGACGTCATCACAGATGATACTTATACTCTTAAATCTTTCTTGCCTCTGTGTTACGACATCATCACAGAGGATACTTATACTTCTAAATCCTCACTTCCTCTGTGTTGTGATGTCATCACAGACAATGTTCTTATTATGTATTTTCCTTTGCATCTATCTTATTTATTGCAATCTATCAACCTTCTCACCCGTTCTCATTTATTCGAGAATTAAATTAGAATCACCTAGACGTGATCATTAATCTCTCTTACTCCTCAATAAATTAGATCATAACCAGAAATCATAATCATACACAGAATCATGTGAATACATATCTCATTCATTCATTTCCAATTGTATCTGTTTTACAAAGCTTTAAAATCCTTACAAGCCATAATTATATCAGTACTTATGGACAATACAACTTGAAAGGAGGATAAAGCCTTAGCTATCAAATATCAGTCCTAACTACTACAAAAGACATTTGCAGACTTGTGTTGCCTTGCATCCTGACTTAATCACTCTCTTGAGCTTCACCTGAGTTTGACA
>JANZXR010000002.1:8017346-8028208 GCA_027575705.1 Erythroxylum echinodendron | reverse complement strand
GGTTTTAAGATAGTACTCAGATATCTGAAGGGAACCCTAAACCATGGTCTATGTTTTTCTAAGTCTAACCTAGAAATACATAAACACATAAATTTAAGTGGCTTTGTAGATGCAAATTATGCAGCAGACAAGAATACACGCAAATCACTATCAGCATACTACTTTACACTATCAGGTAATACAGTAAGCTGGAAAGTAGAACAACAGTCATTGGTGTCATTATCTACCATAGAAGCAGAGTTCTACGCAATTACAGAAGGCCTAAAGGAGCTAATATGGCTTAAGGGACTACTGTCAGAGATCGAAGTTCAACTATTAGATACAACAATACACACAGATAGTCAAAGCACGATTTACCTCAGTAAGGACCCAGTCCTACACGAGAGATCAAAGCACATAGATGTCCGACTCCACTTCATCAGAGATAAGGTCAACAGTGGAGAAGTCGACCTGAAAAAAATACGAGGAGAAGAAAACCCATCAGATTTTAGGACAAAAATAGTTCCAATAAAGAAATTCATTTTCTGTAGAGAGTTTCTAGAGATAAATGAAGTACCTTGAAAGAAAAAGAAGGCTTACCCGTCGATCTCACAACATCGAAGAAAAAATTAGGGTTTCAAATTTTTCTAGGGTTTCGGATTTCAGAAATTGACCACGAAATTGAAAGATTGAGTGAGGGTTTATGAAGAAGGAGGAAAAAATGTGAAGAAAACATAAAGATTCTTCATAAAACTACACTGAAACACTAAAGATCAAGGTTACAGATGAAGAGTCGAAGAAAAAAAGGAAGAAGAATAGCTGAGACTTGAAAAGGGTGACTTTCGAAGGTTTAAAAGGTTGTCTGAAGACTTGACCTAAGTTTAAGTCATTTAAACTTAAGAAACACGTGTACAACACATATCAGAAGGATTATTAAATGCAGAGCATGGAGGTTAAATGCTACACTTCATTTAGAGATAATAGTATGATGAGAGCCATTTAAAAGAATAAAAGAATAAAGGCTTTTCAAGTGAATCACTTGGACAAGGCAAGCATATGCTGACTCAGTTCAATACATCCGAAGGCAGCAGATCAACTACAACAATTATAAATAGCCAAGTCTTAAGCATTTAGATACAAGAGAAAATACCAATATACAATCAATTCATTGAGTTTACATTTTGTAATTCAAGTGAGGAAATAAAGAGTGCTAGAGTAAATTATAGTGGGTACTAGAGAGTTTTTGGGAAAAACTCTTGCAGGTGTTTTCAGGAAAAACACTCAATCTCTTGTATTTTCTTCTTTTCTTGATCCTAATAATATCCAGTGTGTGTGTGATTGGCCTTGGACGTAGATAGCTTTGTGCTATCGAACCAAGTAAACTCTGTGCATTTTCTTTACTTTCTTGCAAGTCTTCCATCTCTGCAAAATCAAGTCCAAGCAAATCATAATCAGATCAGAAAGTATTATATAGAAATAATAAAAAGATTTCTAACAGTATTATATCCTTAAAAGTAAAGTTTTTGTACCTAATAGGCTTCTCTGATTGTATACTATTGTACAAATTAGTTTGGCTTTTGAGTTGTTTAATATGAAAAAAAATTAACATATATAAAGATTTACATACAAATTGACCATCAAAATTTTGTCAACATTCAGGCTCAAGATGTTACCTAGGATGATTTGAATAGAATTAGGTTTTAGATAGGTGGTACAGATTTCTCAATATCAATTTCATGATTTGGTGTCAAATGTAGGTTTTACTTTTTTGATAATTAGAAACATTTGCATATTGACTTTCTATAATTGACTTCCCTGAAGACATATATACATGCGTAGAATTTTCATGTAAAATCTTATATAGAAGTTGCAAATACGGTAAAAACAAAAACAAATAGTTCATATATAAAATTCACTCTTGCGTTTTTTACATGGAGTGATTACCTACACTGTTTTCGGGAGGAGGAAGAATATGGGGATGTTTACTTAATATGGTTTGTTCTACTTGTCATAGTTTATTGAGCATTGTTGTTACAATTTGACATTCTATTTTGTAAGTTAT
This sequence comes from Erythroxylum echinodendron, assembly GCA_027575705.1. Lineage (NCBI taxonomy): Eukaryota > Viridiplantae > Streptophyta > Magnoliopsida > Malpighiales > Erythroxylaceae > Erythroxylum > Erythroxylum echinodendron. The sequence continues at coordinate 8,026,167 of JANZXR010000002.1, read as the reverse complement.
TTAGATATGATGGCATCAAGAAGAAAAGGGAAGTATGTGGAGAGTCGTATATTATGCACTAAGTAAGGAACCTAAAGCTACTTGATAAGCTTCCCCAGATAAAAATTGCACGTATAATATCTAACATTGATATTAAAGTTATGGGATATAAGCTTAGTGAGCCACAATCTCCTCTGACATCTCAACTTTCTCTTCAATAAACGAAAATATGAATAATGAGTTGTATGTTTTAACAACAAGAAATATTTGTATGATTATTTTTACTTTTTAGTAAACAAGGACAAAAAATATGGTTTTTTAATAACTTCTTAAAGTAATGAAAGTAGACTTGGGAAAAGTATTATGAGTTTGTCAGTAACTATAGAGTGCATATCTATTTCTTTTATTGGTTTGAAATGTACACTTAGGAAAGACATTCCATCTATGATCATTATCCCTACTAAAGACTTAGGCGTTCAATGTCCAACATCCCATCTTCAAGCCTTCAAGGAGTATATTACAATAAAAACATTCCACAACCTATTTACAAAAACAGTGAGCCACAATCTCCTTTAACATCTCAACTTTCTCTTAAATAACTGAAAACATGAATAATGAGTTGTATGTTTTAACAAAAAGAAATATTTGAATGATGATTTTTACTCCTTAGTAAATAAGGACAAAAATTATGGTTTTTCAATAACTTCTTAAAGTAATGAAAGTAGACTCGGGAAAAGTATTATGAGTTTGTCAGTAACTATTGAGTGCATATGTATTTATTTTATTGGTTTGAAATGTACACTTTGGAAAGACATTCCATTTATGATCATTATCCCTAGTAAAGACTTAGGCATTCAATGTCCAACATCCGATCTTCAAGCCTTCAAGGAGTATATTACAACAAAAACATTCCACAACCTATTTACAAAAACAGTGAGCCACAATCTCCTCTAACATCTCAAATAAACGATGAATAATGAGTTGTATGTTTTAACAACAAGAAATATTTGTATGATGATTTTTACTCTTTAGTAAATAAGGACAAAAATTACGGTTTTTAAATAACTTCTGAAAGCAATGAAAGCAGACTCGGGAAAAGTATTATGAGTTTGTTAGTAACTATAGAGTGCATATCTATTTCTTTAATTAGTTTCAAAACTACGCTTAGGAAAGACATTACATCTATGATCATTATCCCTAGTAAAGACTTAGGCATTAAATATCCAACATCCCATCTTCAAGCCTTTAAGGAGTATATTACAACAAAAGCATTCCATAACCTATTTGCAAAAACAGTGGGCCACAATCTCCTCTAACATCTCAACTTTCTCTTCAATAACTTAAAATATAAATAATGAGTTGTATGTTTTAACAATTAGAAATATTTGTATGATAATTTTTATTCCTTTGTAAAAAGAGGACAAAAATTATGGTTTTCAATAACTTTTTAGAGCAATGAAAACAGACTCGAGAAAAGTATTATAAGTTTGTCAGTGTATATCTATTTCTTTAATTGGTTTGAAATGTAGGCCTAGGAAAGACATTCCACCTATGATCATTATCCCTAGTAAAGACTTAGGCATTCAATGTCCAACATCCCATCTTCAAGCCTTTAAGGAGTATATTACAACAAAAACATTCCACTACCTGTTTACAAAAAAAGTGAGCCAGAGTCTCCTCTAACATCTCAACTTTCTCTTCAATAACCGAAAACATGAATAATGAGTTATATGTTATAAGAATAAGAAATATTTGTATGATGATTTTTACTCCTTAGTAAACAAAGGACCAAAATTATGGTTTTTAAATAACTTCTTAAAGTAATGAAAGCACAATTTGGAAAAGTATTATGAGTTTGCCAGTAACTATAGATTGTATATTATTTCTTTAATTGGTTTGAAATGTACGCCTAGGAAAGACATTCCATCTATGATCATTCCTAGTAAAGACTTAGACATTCAATGTTCAACATCCCATCTTGAAGCCTTTAAGTAGTATATTACAACAAAAACATTCCACAACCTATTTATAAAAATAGTGAGCCACAATCTCCTATAACATTTCAACTTTCTCTTTAATAACTGAATATATGAATAATGAGTTGTATGTTTTAACAAGAAGAAATTTTTGTATTATAATTTTTACTCCTTAGTAAACAACGGACGAATATTATGGGTTTTCGATAACTTTTTAGAGCAATGAAAGCAGACTCGGGAACGGTATCGTGAGTTTGCCAGTAACTGTAGGGTGCATATCTATTTCTTTAATTGGTTTGAAATGTACGCCAAACAATATAGAATATCCTTATACATCCATTATTATCAATACCAAAGCAAAGGTGTGTGAAATTGCAACCAGAAGACCCTTGTTTATGTGAACGTAGGATTCCTTACAAATAAATTGTAATGGTAACATCTTTTGTAAAAATCTAAATTGAAAGTGAAAATATGGATCCCAAAGATACCAAAAACATTATGTCTCAGAACAATTACACCAAAACTTATTTGCAAGCTCTAGGAGGACAATTGTCTAGAATAAAGAAATGGTTAGAAAAATCCCATAATGATCACTAAAATAGAGTCAGTCAAAACCCTCATCTTTAAGCGTTACAAAGTGACCAATAATAATTGGTACTACTGTCACCTGCAACTAAATTCAAAAGAAATCACTTCCATTAATACACTTTAATGTAGTAGCGGTAAGCGGATATCGTTCCCACGAGAAATTTTAACGGAAACAAAATTACGAATTCAAATGGAACAAAGTAACAAAATTGGGGGGATTTTAATTCACGCAATATAAGAAAAAGTATAAGAAAAATTGCAAATTGAAAGCAATAATTGAATCTAAAAAATTAATAGGAAAATACCTTGGTTTTCGGGTTACCGATGTTATCACGCTAATATGGATCCTTGACATAAAATTGCAATCATTAACAAACATTTATTGGGAATATTTCTCTCAAGTGTAATAACTAGAAACATGTATCCTAGAATTCTTATTAAACAACAACCTGGATACGATCGTAGGTTTAATTGAATAATAGCTTTACGAACGAAGAACCAATGAGCAAGCGAAATACATGTACGACATGCAATCAATCAAGCAAATATCTCCTTAGAATTTTCCAACTCTAACGTAGAGAAAACAATCCTAATTGCTACTTATGATTAGCGAAATTAAACGTCATATTTTGTTAATCTAGAGATTGAACACATTAATCCCTAGTTGCGCACCTAGAAACCAACGAATTCAATTAGAAGAGTAGATCGGAAGATATTCAATGTTTATTAACAACTTAATCTTTATTCAAAACATCTCACACATAATAGCGGATAACACGGATCCCCTCAACTAAGACAAAAAGTTTAGCTACTCATACTATAATTGAAAACGAAAGAAATAACAAAGCGTAAAGTCTCCATCCTTGGTTCTTTACTGAAAAACACGAAAACACTAATAGAGAAAGTGCAGAAAACATAAAAAAAAAACTGAAAAGGAAAGAATAGAAACGAAAATCTCTCAGCTAGGCTTCCGCGAGTAGTGATCTTCTCTCCTTTTATGCTTATTTTTTCGATTTCCCTCTTATCTTTTGTTGATTCTTGTCCGATATTGTATCCCCTAATTTCAGGTGGTCAATCCCTTTAAAAGATGGTAATATAATCTTCAAAGATTGTGAGAATCTCAAATTTGACTTTTGAAAATAGATCTGCATATTTATTCTATCCTTAGACGTGGCCACGTCTAGTGACTAAATTGCGGCCAAAATAGGAATTTTGGATTTTCTTCATTCTTTTGCATCTTTTTTGATTCAATTTCGTCTCTAAGGTGTTAAAAATCATTTGCAAACAATTATAAGATAATTCCATTAATTTTGGATAATAATTTCAACACATTAAAGATAATTAAGTATCAAATAAGTGCAAATTGATGACTTAACGATTGGCATGACAACTAAAGACTATGTCTGTCTGTAGCACCAGCGAGACTTGTAAAACCTAATCAGTTGGTTCGTTTTGATGTTGTGTAATCAGATTGACACGTAGGGATTCCGGATGCTATTTTTATTCCTAGAATGGATAGGAATGAATGCCATGTTGGTCTTTGTTATGGCAGCACAGGGCACAAATTGGGTATATACTGGAAGCTTTGAGATGCAAAAAGTTTGGTGGTGCGTTAGGATAAATGTTATTCATATTCTCTACATCTTTTTTCTTGTTTGTTACTCAAATTTAGCTTGTGAGATGATCTTAGGTTTCCGAAATGAGATAGAAATTCTTCTCTCTTGGTCCATTGCTAAAGCAGGGTGACTTGCATTTCAGCTTTGTTTATGTTCTGAGCCACCAACTTGGCCAAGCACAAAAGTTTAAAAACAGCAATCCAGGCTCTAAAAACAAAAGGAATCTGTCTTTTTCTGACGATGTGATATGAAGCTACATACCACTGATTAGCTATCTGTCTTAACAGTTAATAGACACAACAAACGTGATAGTAATAACTATAATGTTCTGCAAATTTGAGGAGCTTAATATTAGCTTGACATTACGGTAAAGCCATAAATTCATCCATGAAAGCAAGGTATGCTTGTTTAGAAGGTCGAAGTGTACCATATTAATCCTATTACATTTTCACAATTCAAGTTTGCTGTGCTACTATGTTGATCTTGATTAAGCAACAGAAGGAAAAACAGAAACAGAACCTGTTGATGTTTGCGGCAGACAGTAGAGTACATTTCAGATAGCACACTAAGAAAAAAAAAAAAGACATCAGCAGCTAAATCATCCTTAACTAACCACATAAACTTCCAATTAAGTTATAAACAATTAAGAACACAGTACGTTAAGCTTAACAAGTTCAACTTAGAAGTAAACTACACGAGTTGTGGCTGAACTAAGCACCAACCTTGCTTCCGTTTGTAGTTTTCAGACAAACATCAATGCCGACATACTAGCCTATCGACCTTTATAATATCCATATGCATTAGGAATTGAGGTTCCTCTGCATTGTCTCTCTGGTCATGCTTCATCTTTGCGCCTGTTAAAGTTAAATAAACAAGTGACCCAAGAAATAACGAACAAGGCATAATAACCGCATAAAAGAGGGGAGTACTGTAGATCTCCTGTTGGGTCGTTATGCTCACAGCTCGGGTAAATAGATTTTCAATCATTAGCACGACCAAGTAAGTTAGATGTCGTATCCCTCTCCATTTGATGGACTTCATTGTAGCAGAATTTATATATAACCCACAGCATTTAAATGGCTTAAAATCATTCGGCGAGAGCAGAGCCACTATGAGAGCAAGAGAAGCCATGAATGCCAGAGTGTCAACAATAATGAAATGTTTGTAGCTATTCTTCTTTAGATTGTACAAAATAGCAGTACCAGGAGTACTTGTTTTATTGTTGGAATTGGAATCTGTGGGAGAGTCTTGCCAAAACCCCCCGGGTGGAGTCACAGCAATCTGAAATGTAACAGTTGCAACCAGCGCTGCCATGACTAAGAGTCCGTTTGTTATTTCCGTCAAGTACTTTTCTTTCTGATCTATGATTGGTTGATGATTCGAAATACCAAGTCCGCCTCCTGCTGATCGAATTTTCTCTCCAATTTCAGTGTCACAGGAACTAGGAGGACCAATCATCAAGAGATATAATGCGGTAAGACCCCCTCGAGTTGAGAGCATTGACGTTCAAGTTAGCTTGCCCGTATAAGAACTGAATCGTCTGCACCAATTGGTTCGTGCTCATGTCAATGTTTGAGATATGTTGTTGCTTGCACCAGTAATATAGTTTGAAGTAGAAAAGTATTGCGTGAATTTGTTTTCGAATTGTTGCCAGATGCAATATTGTATTGCCATCGCTGTCCCGATAATTTAAGAGAGTTTCAGTATTGCACATTCCTCCAACAAGAAGTCGAAACACATGTTGTTGGTTATACTTGACAGCAAGGTGAAGCACTCTCATTTTGAACAGTCACTTCCGAGGCAGACTCCGGAAATGCTTTAAGCAACCCATTTATGATGTCGACTCTACCTGTGATAACCGCACAATGAAGTGGGGTTCTAAGATACGGATCTTTGTTCATGCAAAGATGGGTGACACATGAATTCTGGTTTCCAAAGTTCAGAATCAGTTTAACAATATCTATATACCCTTTTGGAAGAAGCCAAATGCAAAGGGGTATGACCATCTTGGTTTATTTCTTGGACAAAAGTTGGACGCAAACTTAAAATTTCTCTAGCAAAATCTACATGTCCTCTTAAACAAGAAATATGCAAAGGGTTCTCAACAAAAGCTGGTGAGAACAGCGGCACCCTATCTAAAATCGCCGGATCTTGTTACAGCAAATTTCTAAGGGCCACCACGTTCCCTGCAAAAGAGACTTCAAACAACCTCGTATCCATGCTCTCTCTATACTCCGTGACCCTACTTTAAAAAATCTCTGCTCTTTCTCTCTTCTTTTGTAAATCTGGCGGACCAGGATTTTCTTGGAAGATGATCCACACAAGTCATTCTTTAGAAGGGGATTGAGATGGCTAAATTAACCTGTGGAAGAGCTAGCTAGGACTAGTGACAACTCACACAAACTGAACGTCGGAGAAACTTCAACTTTGTTTTTAGTCAATCAAAAGGATGCAAACTCTTCAATTGAATAAAGAATTTTTTATTTTAAAAATTATGAGGTTATATAATTATTATTTAAAAAATTAATAATTTATTATTATTTTATCATAATCACATAATTTTTCTTCTCCCATATATTAATAGTGTTTAATAAATAAAGATCTTCACTTAATTTTATTTAGAAATAATTAATTAAAATTATAGTTTAGTTGTTCATCACATAAATTTTCTTCTTCCATATATTAATAGTGCTTAATCGATAAAGTTATTCATTCAATTTTATTTGGAAATAATTAATTAAAAATATAGTTTAACTATTGATTTTGAGAAGGATATATTTGACTAATGATTAAATAATAAGAACTTTTACGTACGGTGAAATTTTATTTATAAAGTTTTTTTAATATCAAATAGTATCCCGGAAAGAAATGAAGTAATTCGTTTTTTATTAAGCTTGCATTAGGATAAAATGTTACTTAAAAGGGCTTATAATATCACTTATCGTAAAAACTAATTCAATTTATAATTTAAAATTCAATATTTCAAAAATATTTAACAAAATATAAATAACAATAATATCCAATAAGAGCCCCGTTGAAATGCGAGGTCTGAAAAGATTCAGTAGTACGCAACGTTATCCTTACTTGATAAAGAGATTGTTTATGAGAGACCCATATGTAATGCAAAATAATAATAATACAAAAAATATAAAAATGTATAAATAAAAATATGTAATGCAATACGTAGTACATGTACATATATAACATGGTAAAAATTAATGATAAAAGATAAAATAGGTAAATAAATATATCAATGAGAAAAAAAGATAAATAAAAGCATAAACCAAACTAACCATTATAATAAAGTAATTAGACTAAGTAAGAAACTGCTTAGACTAAGGCTTGGTTTGGGGGAGCCGTGGCGGTTAACAACTTGCTGAAATCAACCTGTTGAAATGATAAGTACTTATGTGTTTAGGATTGCTATTTTGGTAACTGCTAAAATTTGAAAATAGGTGTTTGACAAGTGCGGTTGCAGTTGCTGAAAAGAGATCAAATGACTAAAAAGCCTATTGATTTAATATTAAATTATAAATAAGAAAATATTAAATTAAAATAAAAATATAAATAAAATAAATTTAGTAAATAAAATATTTATAAAAATATATTATTAGTCATGCTAATTAAGAATACAATGGAAAATAATACTTGTAGTGAAGGTTATTAATAGAGAGTAAAATTTCTATCACAGAAGTAGTTTCCTACCACAACTCTCTTTCTGCTTATTGATTTTTGAGGTGATACTGTATTTTTCTCCAATCTCCAGTTGTTCACCGCAGATTCAAACATGTGACTGCATTTGAAAACTGTAATAAATGAGTACTTATCCCCAACGCACCGCAAATCTAAACGCAACTTAAATGACTAATAAGAAAGTACTATACAATCAAAATATTAAGGCTAATTATAAAACAAAAGACCTGAAGAAAGATGTTTAAAAGAAGAAAATGAGAAAGACCTTTTATAATTTTATAAAATATAAATCTTAAAATTGGAAGAGAATGACAAGTTAAAAAATAAATAGATATGATTTTAAGTTATTAATTAATTAAATGAAATATTAAAATTAATTTATAAGTAAAATATACTACTTATACATACATAAGAATAAGTTTATTAAAATTTTGTAAGTTATAAATTATTGAATAAAACTATCGTAACTTTAATCAAATAACTGTACCAATATAAATAGTTACCTTCTTTTATCTATTTTATGGAGGAAAATTGAAATGACACCTTATAATTTAATGTGCTTATGATTGAAGGTAGCGGAGGTTCACTTTCACTTTCACTTTATATTTCTTTTTTCCTTTTTTTTCTTTTTTAAAACATTCTTTATTTTTTTTTAATCATAAAGGCATAAAGAGAGAAGGAAGTGATGTTATTCTTTTATGACTCACATTTCCACTTTTCAATTTTCTCTCTTTTGTACCCTATCCATTTTTTTAAGTATAGCTTTATTAAAGTCATGAGATTCTCTTAATTACATAATTTATTAATCACAAAGTCTTATGACCTAGAGGAGACTTGAGTTTTTTCTTTAAAAAAATGTTATTATAGTTCATATTTTACTACTTAATAATTTAAGGTTGAGTGGTCTTCGAAAAGTCTTTGATAAAGCGTCGATAGAAACCTGCATGTCCAAGAAAAGAACGAACTTCC
>JANZXR010000002.1:7995183-8011234 GCA_027575705.1 Erythroxylum echinodendron | reverse complement strand
AAAAAGTTAAAAATAGTAAAATTTCTCTCCTTTTTCATTTCTCCTTTCTCTTCCCCTCTCTTTTTCTCCCTCTTCACTTCTTTGCTCCGCATGTTCCTGACCTTGCTTATTATGTGCCATAAGTAGAACTAAAAGGCAAAGGTTTTTTTGGCAATAAATAAGAAACTTAAATCGAAGACTACCCATTTATCATATACTTGTGAAACAAAACAAAATATTGTATTCATCTCCTGGATGTGATTTGTCCAAAATTTCTCATTCATACCATCTGGTCTACTATGACAAACATATGCTTCCATTTAACTAATAAATACACAAAATTTAATTCAACTTATTAAAAGAAAAAGTTATCTATCACACAAAATACGATCCACTCTTCTTTAACGTCTTCCAGTGATCTTTCATCTTATTTCAGTCTGAAAGACCAACAAAAAGGAGTTGGTTAAACATGAAATCCGTAAAAGGAAAAACAATAATAGTGAGTGCTTAAAGTGTAGAGAGACAATGGCACAAGTGGAAAGAGATGAGAAATGAAGAGGAAAAGGTTGTGGAGGCTAAAGGTAACTGACAATGATGGAGGCAGTGGTGGGACAAAGCCATGATATTGAGAGATTAGCAGAGGCATAGAGCATGAGAAAAGGAAGAGAAAGAGCAAGGGAAGAAGGAGAAGGAGAAGAAGCGTGAGAGGTAGAGCGAAGAAGAGTTGCTTTCTCCGTGGCTTTAACACAACAATTTAAAGATCAAAATGAATAAAATTTTGGCTACTCGGGATGAGAGTATAATGAAAAATATCATGTTCCACTAAGAAAGTAGAATGCTTCACAATTTCTTCTTACGTTGAATTCTATTAAATGCCTAAATTTTGCCTTGCCTCAGCTTTAACCATGATTTTGTTCCCTTTCCTAAGATTTTGTACTATCTCGAGTAACACCAAATTTTATAATAGGATACAAAGTTGTAAATCCAAATTAAAAAAAAAAGAGGTTTGTAAACAGAAATCCTATATACATAAATTGAAAAAAAAAAGAGAGAGAGAGAGAAAAAAATCTGACCATCTTTAAATTTTTTTAGCTCCACCTACCACCTAAGATAAGGAGCTCACAAAAAAATACAACATAAATTTTGTGTAATGAAGGACTAATAGAAATGTTAATTTAGGGTTTAGATTAAATTTTTATGAAATGTTAAAGTTCTTTTTCAAGTTATTGAAATATTTACATTTAAATTAAATTCTAATGAAAATGTTAGGATTCAATTTTTTTACAAAATTTCCCACTAATATAATAAATTAGGGCCTTGTTTAAATTTTTTGAAAGTTATAAGATCAAATTTGCATACTGCCTTTGTTTAGGTTTTCTTGAAAATTCAATATGCATGCTACCTATATTTTTGAAATTTTTGTGTTCTAGTTCCTAAAAAATCATGGTTGTATGTTCGCTTTGTCTTAGTTCTTAAAAACACATATTGCATGACCCCCTAGATTATGTTTCTAAAAACTTGGATTGAATATGTTTCTGGTTCTAGGTGCTTTGTCTGTTATGGAATCAATGATAGGAAACATCGGTATATTCTGCAATGGACCTTCACCAGCGACATACAAAAAACACATATTACATGACCTCCTATATTTTGTTTCTGAAAACTTGGATTGAATTTGTTTCCGGTGTGCCTTTGTGTGGTTCTAAGTGCATTGTCTTTTATTGAATCTGTGGTAGAAGACGTGGGTATATTCTGCAGTAGGCCTTCACCTGCGACTATGTATACCACAGGTGAAGCAGCAAATCAGTAGCGATAATCACCCTTGGAGGAGGTATTGATCGATCTAGGATAGAAGCACCAATAAAGGAGAAAACCAGAACTAGGGGAGGCAGTGATGGAAGAGGAGCGCTAGTTGGAAAGAAGATGGGACCCAGCGTCTGGCGTGTACGCACAAGTCAATGCCTAGAGCATTGATTGAGGTGTATAAAACACACGTTAGCAGTCCCCCTTCTTATTTTTATATTTTATGTATTTTTACGTTTTCCTTTTAATTAAATTAGTTTAAATCCTAATAAGTTTAGAAAAATATTTTTTATAATTATTTAAATTTTTCTCAAAATTATAAATATTTATGAAATTTAGTTTAATTATTCATGAGTTGAAATATTAAATATATTAGTTAGAAATCAATAATTAGAATCGATAAAAGCTAAGTTTAAAGGGTTATCTTTGATGATTATATTATGTTAGATATAACTATCATATTGAGATTATATTAATTAAGATGAGATCTTAATTTTAATATTGAATTAATTATTTTCTCAATTAAATTAAGATTAATAATAAAATTGGTTCTTAATTAGTATTTTAGAAAATAATCTTCTGGAAATGACTTTAATTTAATTTAATAATGTTGGAATTAGCAATTAATTACACTCCTTTAACATTAAAATTATTTTCTTAAGTAATTAAGAAAAAAATTTCTTAAATAAAATAATTTATTTTAATTTGATTTAAATAAGATAAGTGAACTAATTTTAGAAGTTATTATTTTATTTTATTTAGAGGCCATTTGAATAATAAGTTTCTTGATTAATTAGAAAATATATTTTTCTTGATTAAATTTGAAACACATTTTCATTTGTTAATTAAGAAAAAAAGCCTTTTATAGTATTATAAGAAATAGTTTACTAATTTATTAAATAATTAATAAAAATTCTAAAACATTAAAAGCTAGTTTTCTAATTAAGGAAAGGTTGTTTCTAGTTAGATATAATTGGATTAGAATTTGTTTACTTATAAAATTTTGGAAAATAATTTTGAAAAATAATTTTCTCAAAAAAATTTAAAGGAAGATCTTATAAATTATAACAAGTAAGAGAGTAATTTATAAAAAATATTTTTAATTAAATTTATTAATCGAATCAAGATAATTAAAAATTATTTCCAATTGAATTTGAAACTTAGTTTTAAATCAAAATAAATTTATATTTGAAATGTGAGTTTGATTTTTTTTAAGAATCATTAGTTTAATCTAATTTATTAATCCAAAGTGTTAAAATATTATTTTAGATTATGAAGATTATATCGATAATTAGAATCAAACAATGTTTCATACTTATGATTTGATTATATTTGTATAAGTAATTGCACGTTTAAAATGTACAATATTTTACATATAATGTGTGTTTGATGAGACCATTTGAAATTAAATTCCTTGTTAAAATATTAAGTACATGTGTAGAATATGATTATTGTATTCCATTTTTATAAGAATAAACTAGAGTTCTATTTATTGTTTGCTTTGTTGAGTAAACTTAATATCACTTTAACCCAAATATGTTTAATCTTATAACAATAGGTTACATAGAACTTAATTTTTGTGATTTGGACGAACAAACTCATAATAACATGAATTTAAATGCAAGGTTAGGAATAACATATCAGATATGTTTTGACAAGAGTTAACACCTAACAGATTTATGAGTCAAATGAGATGAGGTTGATAAAGTTGTTATATACCTAATTTAAGTTTAGTTAGTGCTAGAAATCGGTAGGTGAAGAAAACAATATTTTCTTGAATGTTCTTGTATGTACAAGGCTCTATTTATGCTACCTCCTACCCTTTTACTATTGGCTATTGATTCCTAGAATCATGGAAATAGAAAAACCCATAAAATGACTATGCTAGTTGTACTGTACAAAAGGACAACTAACTATAACAATATGTACATCTGATAGGCGAGAAAAATCAAAATAGAAGTATAAAATTCGGCTAACATCTGTTGGATAATTGGCCTAGCCTAATGATGTGATTTGGGCATTTTATCACCTGCCTATCAAGTCCAAGCTTCGGCTGAGAGAGACGTCTCCGAACTTGTGGAGAAGACCTATAAACACCCGTGCACCAAGCGGCTTCATAAAGAGATCTGTTACTTGTTCCTTCGTGCTCATATGTCTCAGAAGTAGAAATCCTAGATTCACGCAACGTCGAACTAGATGGAGGTCGATCTCGAGATGCTTCATTCTGTTATGAAAAATGGGGTTCTTGGAGATATAGATCGCGGCTTGGTTATCACAGTATAAAGGTATCGGTTCTTGATTGTTAATTTGAAATGCCTGAAGCAACTGTGTTATCCACTTTAATTAGCATGTGGTTGACGCTAAACTTCTGTATTCTGATTCAGCTGATGAACAACTTACTGTCGTTTATTTCTTTGTTTTCCAGGAGATTTGAGCTTTTATGAGGAATACACAGAAGCTCATCAAGGATTGTCGATTGAAGATGCAACTCCCCCAATCCGAATCTGAGTAGACCAAAAGGTGAGGGTTCTCTTCTGCTGGGTAAAAAAATTCCTGAATCTTGAGTTCCTTTAAGATATTTTAACACTCGTTTAGCAACTTCCCAGTGTGGTAGTCTGGGGTTGCTCATAAATTGACTGAGCTTTTGTGTTACATATGTAATGTCAGGCCTAATGAAGCCTAAGTATTGTAGTCTTCCCAATAATCTCCTGTATATTTCTAGTTTTTACTGTAACTCACATTCTTCAATCGTTAATTTGTTCCCAAGAACCATAGGTGTCGTACAAGGTGTGCAATTTAGCAAGTTTGTCTCTGCAGAATATCTCTGATGTACTTGCCTTGAGTAAGTATCATTCCTTCTTGTGCACTAGCTATTTCAATTCCTAGGAAGAATTTAGCATATCCTAGGTCTTTGATAGTGAATTCTGCATTTAATGCTTTCTTGATTATTTCTATCTGCTTTTCATTTGCACCTGTCATCAAAATGTCATCTACATAAATAACCACTGCCATGAAATTATCTCCCATGCTTTCAGTGAATAGACAGTGATCTGCTTCTGATTTTGTGAACCTTAAGGAGTATAGCTTCGTAGATAATTCTTTGTTCCACTGCCTGCCAACTTGTTTTAAGCCATAGATAGACTTAATTAATCTGCACGTCTGCCCTTCCTTGGCTTTAGTGTAACCTTGTGGAGGTTGCATATAAAGTTCTTCTTCTAAGCATTCGTGAAGGAAAGCATCATTGATGTCACATTGATGAATTGGCCATTTCTTAGAGGCCACAATGGCTAAAAACATTCTTATAGTCACGCCTTTTGCTACTGGAGAGAAGACCTCTGGGTAGTCAGTCCTTTCCCTTTGGCTAAAACCTTTAGCCATGAGTCTAGATTTTAGTTTGTCTACTGTCCCAGCTGCATTATACGTTACTTTGTACACCCATTTTGAAGCTATAACCTTCTTCCCCTTAGGTAATTCTGTGATATTCCAAATTCCATTTTTCTCTAGGGCAGACAGATGCACGTTCATGGACTCTACCCACCTTTCATCTCTACTAGCAGTTTCGTAGGATAAACGTTCAAAGATTTCAGATACATTACCTATGAAGTTACTGTATGCGTTGTTGTGTTTGATATTCAGCACCTCTAACCTTTCTTCAGTTGTTCCTGCAGGGCAACAAACTTGCAACGTTATATTTCTATGATCAAGGGAGTGAATGGATTAATGCACTTTGGTTTGATGGACATAGGCTTACAGGTATTTGGGTGTTTTATGGGTCTGTTGCTTTTTCATTATGAGGGAGTAGGTAATGTGTTTTGGTCTGGTAGGTTGTCAGATATGAGATAGTCAGATGGCTGAGAATTTTGCTGGTCATATGATGTTTGTATTAGAATATGGTCTCTTTGTTCAGTGAACTGTGTAGTTTCCCTGGTTAGTATTTCTATAGAATATTCTTTGCCTTCATCAGTTAAACTACTTGTGAACAAAGGGTCTAGGTTTTGTGTGGTATTGGTAACACTTTCGGCTAAAGGGAAAACATCGTCATAAAAAACAACATTCATCGACACAAAAACTATCTTAGTATCCAAATCCACGACTCTATAGGCCTTACAATCTGGTATGTATCCAAGAAAAATACACCTTTTTGACCTAGGATCTAATTTTGTTCTGCTTGGTGTTTTATCTAGTGCAAAGCAAAGCAACCAAAAATTTTGACATGCTCATAGTTTGGTTCTCTTTTGTGCAGTTTCTTAAAGGGGCTCATCCATCCCAGGACCTTTGTTGGGATCCTATTCATCAGGTATGTAGCAGTTAAGAGTGCCTCTCCCCAATAACCCTTACTTTACTTTAAAAAGTAGGGCCCTAGTAATCTGTAGTAAATGTTTATGCCTAACTTCCACTACCCCATTCTGGTAAGGTATGTAAGGACTATTCTTTTGGTGTTGAATTCCCATTTCAGTGAAAAACTTGTTACATTCATGATTAATGAACTCCCTTCCATTATCAGTCTATATTTTTAATATTCTAGTGTCAGAATGTTTCTCAGTGTTTCTAAGAAACTGCACAGTGGTTTGTAGTGTCTGGTGTTTGTGTCTTAGAATAAAGGTCTAGGTTGCTCTTTTGTAGTCATCCACAATGGTAAGGAAGTAATGTGAACCACACTTAGTGGCAATACTGTAGGGTCCCCATAAGTCTACGTGTATGATCTCAAAAGGCCTTTGTGTATGAATTTCATGCTTAAGAAAAGGTTTCCTATGCTGTTTATCCAAAGGACACATTTCACATTCATGTTTGATAGGAACAGAAACACTTATTCCATTAATGTGCTGTAATTTTCCTTTGGATAAATGTCCTAATCTAGAATGCCACACATCAAAATTCATAGAAACATTAAAGGCAACATTCTCAGTCTTGTAGAATTCTAAAGAGGGACCTTTTAGGCAAAGATAATAGGATCATAAACATCATTAACAACATATTTAGTGCAAAGACTAAGGTCTGCTATCATGTGTGTAGATGTACCAGAATCAATAAGCCAAGAGTCATTGTTATTGAATGTTGTGTTCACAGAATGGATAGTATTACTTGTGTATTTTTGGAACCCTGAATATTTTACCTCCCCTATGGCTTTACCCTTGATAGCCTTACTTATTTCTTGTTGAATGAAATTTGCAAGGTTGGAGGGTATCTGCCCATTCAATTAGTTTTCTTCATTATGTTCTTGTATGGTATCTGCTGGACTGTTAGCTAATTATGCCATATTTGCCTTTCCCTTCTCCCTTTGTGCAGTAAGCTCCTTGTACCAGTCGAGGATCCTATGAATTTTAAAGCAGGTCTCTAAGGTATGCCCATTATTTTTGCACTTTTCATAGTATTTATCCTCCTTTTTGATAAAAGGGCCTTTTGTTCGAACTGTTATTACTTCTCCCACCTTTCTTCATGTTATTTGATTGCTTAGCTAGTATAGCCATATTAGGAGTGTTGTCCATGCTAGAACTCACTACTCTTTGTCTTTCAACAGTTTGTAGCATAGAGAAGGCTTTATTCACTGTAGGTAAAAGCTCCATCAACATAATTTGGTTAACAACATGCTCAAACTCATCATTTAGACCATTAAAAATTGCACAAGTTTGTGAGCATTTTCTTTAGTCGTAATAGCCTTAGAAGCATCACATGTACACATGGGAATTGGACTTAAGCTAGACAAACCATCCCATAATTTTTTAAGATTAGTGTGGTAAGCAGAAACTGTTAAAGTGCCTTGTTTAAGAGAACTTATCTCCCTTTCTATTTGGAATAATAATGGCCCATTAGCTTCACCAAACCTCTTTTGCAATTCTACCCAGAGTTCCCTAGCTGTAGTAAAAGACAAAAAGCCATCACCTAGTTCTTTAATCATGGCATTGAGAATCTATGACTTTACCATGCTGTCTGCTCTCTTCCATTTTGCTAACAAAATCGGATCTTCTGTGGGCATGATGTAGGTTCCATCTATGAAGGATAGTTTGTCTTTAGCATATAAAGCTATGGTCATGGATTTACTCCAGGTGATGTAGTTGTTCCCCTTAAATGGTGTGGTGATAAGCACAACACCAGAATTTTTAGTATTGGTGATAAAGTAGGGCTCATATTCGTTTGATTTGGGTACATTTGTGGCATTAGAGCCACTGTTGTTAGTTGTAGTTGACATAGTAGGCTAGGGTAGAAGCATCAGATAAGCTACGGCAGAAGAAGCAAATTTTTTGTTGTTGGCTCTGATACCATGCTAGAAATCGTTAGGTGAAGAAAACAGTATTTTCTTGAATGTTCTTATATGTACAAGGCTCTATTTATGCTACCTCCTACCTTTTTACTATTGGCTATTGACACCTAGAATCACAGAAACAGAAAAGCCCATAAAATGACTATGCTAGCTATACTGTACAGAAGGACAACTAACTATAACCATATGTACATCTGATAGGTGAGAAAAATCAAAATAGAAGCATAAAATTAGGTTAACATCTGTTGGATAATTGGCCCAGCCTATTGACTTGTTTTGGGCATTTTATCAGTTAGTTTATCAAGCAAACTCAAGATTGACTAAATTTGAATAGGATCCTAGCCTACTAGAGAGATCAGAGTAATCTTTTTAGATTACATGTGTTTAGTATAGTTGATACTAAGTATTTTTGAACCAAATTTCTTAGATATAGGTTAAGTTTGAGAAGAGTTCTCGAAGTTAACTAGAAAACTTGTATGTCTATTATATGATTTGGCTATAATCTTTATTGAGAATTTGGTGATAAATTTTTAGAGATATGTGAATATCATAAATATGATGAAAATATGGTAAAAATTTGAGCTGGCTAATGTCTCTTAAACTTTAATGGTAACATATAAGATGAATGTCAATACTATAATAGCACAATGTAATTAGTTGCATAGAGTAGAGTTGAAAGGCATAGCATTTTAATGAAATTATTCCACTTAATTTAGCTTACCAAAAGCATAAATAAGGACTATAATTGAAGGCATTTTTTGTGGGATGATAATAATTTTCATTATAAGAAAATATTTGCATGAATTTCTTGCTTAAAAAAATATGATAAAGATCATATATATTTTTATTCATAATTTGAATATTTGATACCGAATTTAGATTCAGCTTTACTACAATGTTTTGAAGAATGATAAGAAATAGATTATTAAGTAAATAATTTATCTAAATTTATAAAATTGGCTTATATTTATTGAATCAAGGGTGACTTATTCTTAAAATAAGTAGAAAGAATAAAAAGTAAGATAACTAAGTTTATTTGATGTTGATTAAAATAAGTGGAAAGAATAAAATAAGGGTGACTTATTCTTATCTAAATTTAATTGATGTCGATTAAATCAACAAAACATACAAATATATGTATCCTTTTGATTGTGAATTATATGAAACTTATGAAGTTTGTTAAGTTGAATAATAACCAAATTAACCTTTAGTATAAAGATGATGATGGTATTAAATTTTTAAATTTTATACATGTGATGTGTTAAATGTGATAACGATTCATAAAATGAGGAATACTTATGTTTTATTATATTTACCAATGACTTTATATGATAAAGTCATATGTATTGAATAAAATACTGCTTTAAAATTTTAAAAAGTTTTAAGTGTTTAAATTTGGTAGAAATTAGGAAATGAGAATGCTGAAGTAGTATGAGGAGATAAATGTAATAAGATTTATATTTTCTTGGTTATCTAGAGAAAATGAGATTCTTTAATGAATACCTCTATAACTTAATTCCATAGTAGCATGGATTTGTGTGAGGAGAAAAATATAATATTGGATATTTTATAATGCAAACGTTTTTCTTTTATACCTAGTACTATAACTTGTTTTCATAAGTTCCAATTAAACAAAATAGCAAGATTCCACATTATACATAGAATGGTAAGATTTTGAAAGAGTTAAAGTTAATGACTTAGGATAAGATGCTTATTTGAAGAATATATCATCCAATATGTTTATAACTAAATTGAGGCCAAAAGAGCAAAATAACCCCTAATGTTTACACTAGTGTCTGAAATAGTCCTTAACGTTTCAAGGTGTTTAAAATGAACTGTAACATTTACAAAATGTTCAAAATAAATCATAATGTTTGGAAAATGTTCAAAATAAATCCTGACCATTGACGGTGTTAAGCCACTGTCAGTTAAATGTTGACGTAGTAAAATTTTTGCTGATGTGGAATTTTTTAAGAAAAATTTTTAAAAATATAGGTGGGTCCCATAATAATATAAAACGCAACGTTTCTCTCTTGCTATTCTTATTGTTTATCATTTTCCTTTCATAAATACCCTTTCACTCTCTTTCAATCATCCTTTAAATATCTATATATACCTCACTTATGCAATACCTCACCACTTGCACTTTGTTGAGACTGAGACCATAATTGCAATGCACCATACATTTCCCACTTTTGCTACTTCCCTGTTCCAGTGAAAACAAATCCCAGAAAGTGTTTACTGTGTGTAGGGCTTTAATGGCAGAGCTTGACTATCAAACAAAGATAACTTCCACAACCACTCGCTTAAAACTCTTTGGCTTCAACGTCTCAGAAGACAAAGACCTCACCGAACTCCTACTCACCGAGCTCCACCTTTTTCCCCTCTAGAGCTACCCCACCTCCACCTCTGGTGAAAACAACAAATACGAGTGTCAGTATTGTTACAGAGAATTTTGTTGGTCTTTAATCACTTTAAAGCTAGGATCTGTTCATATCAAATCATCAAGAATTAAATAAATATGGAACCATACCTGAATCCATTGTGAAATCTGCACTAGAGTCTTGTGGTTTTGTCTTTCACATTAAAACGTAGCCTTTTCTCTAGAGTTTTCCCTTAATTCTCTGTTTTCTCTCTGATGATGGGATGTCAGAAAAAAATTATGCGTACATTAATTTGGGGACCATAACCACTTTTATTAGAGTAAAACCCTAATCTAATTTCTTGTTTAACCCATCATAAAACTAGAAATTATAACCTGGTCTCTACATATGTGAAGCCCACACTTAAAATAGATATATGAAGCCCAAAATATGATAACCATATTAGACCACTTTAATTAATTGAGCTCAACTTTGTATGATAGCCTTTATACACAATTATACACATATAAGCCCACATGTTTGATTAAAAATTCTTACAATCTCCTACTTGGGCTATAGTTGTTACCTTAAAATTGTGTATTAACCTTATGAGTACTCAGAATTTTGCTATCATTACTATATGCATCCCCAAACAATCCGTTCCATTAATCTTACCAATATAGGATCAAAGTGTCTTTCACTACAATTTACGTAACTAGGCCCATTAATAGTCACATATGCTAGTATAACCAAATGACATGGATCAAGTATGGATGTGTAGTATGGAAATTATAAGCAGCATAATCTTCACATGCTTATTTCCATCTGGTCCAACCTTATTCTTTAGTGAGATCAATTTTAAATAAGTTCAGAGACAAAATAAACCAAATATCATAAAGTTGAAAATAACCTCGAACAAATTAACTAAAAATTGTATCCAAAATGATAGTGAAAAAATGTCTAATCTGAAAGGCATCTACAATACAAACTCCCACTGAAACTATATATCCTGAAAAGATGCAAAACCCATATAAGCAGTGTGCTCATAAAAGACCTTAGGTGGCACTTCTTTAATAAGCGGATTCACAATCATAAAGTTTGATCCAATATGCTGTATAGACAACTGTCCACTCTGAATTATTTCTTTAACAATTAGGAACTTAATGTCGATGTGCTTCAAGTTTGTGGAGCTCCTATTTTTATTGGAATATAGAACTATCGAGTTATTGTCACAAAATAACTTAAGTGGTCTTTCAATAGAGTCCATAATGCGCAGCCCCATGATAAAGTTTCGTAGCCATATCCCATGGTTGGATGCCTCATAATGTTATAAACTCTGCTGTCATGTTGGAAGAAGCTATAAGTGTCTGCTTAGCACTCTTCTAGGAAATAGATCCTCCAGTAAGCAGGTAGATATAGCCCGAAATGCATATCCTCCTATCTTAGCATCCAGCAAAATAAGAATTAAAATAACCAATGATCTCCAGCTTATCAGATTTTCTATATGTGAACATATAATCTTTCCTTCTCTGCAAGTACCGCGTAACCTGTTTGGCTACTTTCAAGTGATCCAATCCTAGGTTAACTAGGCTTCCACGGATATGAAATAGGTACTTCAACTTTCTTAACTTCACCATCTTCTCCCATCTTTAGGATAGTTTATTTATTTGGTAGATTGGTATTTTTGTTTACCTCAATACCAATTTTAGCAGAGTAAATCCTCTCTATACTCATTATTTGAGTGTCCATGCATAATGGTTTACCAAATGAGCTTGTCAAATAACTGAGGCCTTTTAACATCCAAAACTCAAGAGGGATACTGTGAAAATTAACCCAGATAGGAATACATCTATGCTTCCTCTGTCCCAATCTAAGCCAGGCTTCCATTTCTGTATAGACATAGGTTGGCCTCCTATATGCCAAGGTCCCATCTCTAATATTTCATCAAGATTTTGCTCAGATCAGATAGAAAATTACCATCCTCTATGAACACCATTCTCTCAAGGCCTTTCTTTCCCCACCTTGCAGTAGCCTAAGCACTCACTATTGGAAATGATAGGCATTTACTCTAAAAAAATCTCACTAAAGCTGACAACCATACTTATGCTCTAACTTAGAGTAGCTCTTTAGGAGGAGATAACACTCTATATTTTAGTACATTTCGATAGTGTTTGAGCGAGACCTTTTTAGGATGAATATGCAGCCACCTCTACTAGGCTCCTTGATTTTGGGTTGGTTCCTGCTTGTTTGTCTCTTTGCCAGTTGCTACAACTGGAGTATTTGCATCTTTTTTCCTTTTGACCCCAGCTGATAGTGCTGGGTATTCCTCAAAAGTCAAGGAAGGGGGTTTGGAAGCCCCCTGCTTCTCCATTACCTAGGCCTTAAAAGGTCCTAACCCAACTGAAAACTCAAGAGTTAGAGAAGAATAGTGCTAAGAGAAGAATTTTGCAGGCGCAAGAAATTAGTCTCCAAAGAAGCAAGTCTGATAGGGGTACGAAAGTAAAATCACTTTGGAATTATTGAAAACTTGAAATTGTTGGAGTTGTTGGAATTCTTGAAATTCATTATGTGTTGGGAAATTTAAGTTTGAAAGTTAGAATTGTTTGTGTTAGTTTAATTTCAATGTAATTTAAGCATTGTCAATTTTAAATTAATGGATTGGAAAATTTGAATTTAAATATGAAATTTGGAATTATTTGTGTGAGTTGGTTCAATTTCAATATAATTTAGACATTATTAATTTATGAAGAAAATTGATGGATTTGAAAATTTGAGTTGTTTGTATGAGTTGGTTCAATTTCAATATAATTTATGTATTGTCAATTTTTGAAGAAAATTAATGGGTTGGAAAATTTGGGTAAGAAACTAAAAACGTTGATTAAAATTGGTGAATAAAAGATTATTAAATCATATTTGGGAATTACAATTTTAGTAACAATATTGATTAAAATTAGTTAAGAAAGCAAACTAATTATAATCATTATAAATTGAATTGTATAAGTAAACAAAATATATTAGTTTATAGTTGAATTATGAGATTACATAAAGTAAGTTGTAAACTTATAGTTGTGAGTTATGATTGAAGTTGAATATGTTGTAGTTGTGAGTGTATGTCTTTGTTTTATGGTTGAATAATGTAATCATATAAAATGAGTTATATTATATAAGATGTATTGAATTGTTGGTTCTTAACTT
Organism: Erythroxylum echinodendron; assembly: GCA_027575705.1. NCBI lineage: Eukaryota > Viridiplantae > Streptophyta > Magnoliopsida > Malpighiales > Erythroxylaceae > Erythroxylum > Erythroxylum echinodendron. Next base: position 7,997,635 of record JANZXR010000002.1, on the reverse strand, counting down.
AATAGTGAATTATGTTAGATGAAATTGAATTGTGTATAATGTAATCATACAAAATGAGTTATATTATATAAGATGGACCTATGTATTATGTAATTGTATATGTTGAATACTTGAATTGTTAGTTTTTGACTTATTGGTAAATTGTGTATGATGTATTCATATAAAATGAGTTATATTATATAAGATGTATATGTGTTTTATGTAATTGTATATGTTGAATACTTAAATTATTAGTTTTTGACTTACTGGTGAATTGTGTTAGATGAAATTGAATTATGTATGATGTGCTCATACAAAATGAGTTATATTATATAAGATATATATGAGTATTGAGTAATTGTATTAGTTTGGACATTTGAGTTAAGCAATACATATTTTACAATAATAGTTGATAATGAAATTATGTATTCTTTATTTTAATATACGTCTTCATTTAGTTTTACAGATAAATGGAATGAAATTCAAGTACTCCTAATCATTCAATCGCTTCAGGAAGATACAATAGTCCCACTTCAGGAAGATACAATAGTCCAGTTTGGGCTCATATTACATTAGTCCTCGATATGAAGAACCATACTATTTGCTTGTTTTATAATAAGCATTTGAAAGGTGGATGAATGACCATATTAAAAAAGCATTTTGTTAGGTTAAAGGAGATAAGGAACCATGCAAAAAAAGAGTCATGATGTGAAGTGACAAATGAAAACAATGTTTGAAGAGTATCAGTACGAGAAAGACAGAAGGGAGAGATTAAATTATAAGATTGGTAATAGAAGTTTGTTTACTAGTGTTCAAGATGATAATGGAAATGTTGAAAACGATAATATTCCTACCTAGCAAAAAGTGAATGTTGCATTTAGACCTAATGTTAGAAAAAGAAGAAGACAAGTATCAAATTTTGTTGCACCATAAACAACTCCTAGAGCATAGCCTTTAATTCATAGTGTCATGCAATCAAGAGAAGCAGCTCACAATGTAGAAATGACGATGTTTAGATGGTGATACGATCTAGATTTAACATCCAATGCTTCCCAATCTTAATATTATCAGCCTATGGTGGATGTTATAGCCTCTTACAGTCGAAGGGCTTGAGTTGAGTATGTTATAACCTCTATTGATGGCTATAGAGGTAAATTTTTTAGTAGCTATGTTTATGAAATTAAAATTTATTTAGAAGAAAGAAGAATGGCTTAGCCTACATAGGGGTGTTCAATCATGTGTGATGGTTAGACAAATAGGAGACGTGAGCTTATTATTAATTTTTTGGTTTATTCTGCAAAGGTTTTAATGTTTTTGAAGTGTATTATTCTGCAAAGGAATGTTGATACTTTATTAAAAATATTTGATGAAGTTGTGAATAAAGTAGGGCTAGAAAATATTGTTCAGTTCATTACCGACAATAATTTCACTTATAAAGCAGCTAGAAGAAGATTACAAAGCAAGTATAATTCTTTTTTTGGACTCCTTATGCTGCACATTGCATTAACTTCATCTTATAAAATACAGGAGATGTTAGGTATTTTCTTATTATTGATAAGAGTGTGCAAAAAGCAAAAAAGGTGACCAAGTTCATCTATGATTGCGCATTTGTCTTGAATTTAATGAGAAAAGATTTTACCAATGGTAGGAATTTGTGATGTACTATTGTTACAAGATTTGCAATTTCTTATCACTTTAATGTTTTATTATGATGAAAAAAGAGATGAGATAGATGTTTACAAGTAATAAGTAGGTTGTAACTTAGCATGCTAAGTCTAATACTGGATTGAAGGTTTCTAGAATTATACTTGAAGATATTAAATTTTGGTCCCAATGTCAATTTGTCATCTGATTTTGTGAGCTTTTGATAAGAGTGCATCGTTTGGCCGATAGTGATGAAAAGGCAACAATAAGTTATTTTTATGATGCTATGGAAAGTGCGAAGGAAGCAATCAAAATATAAAAAATAAGTCTTCTTTGTACATACTTTATCTTGCAGTCATCAATGAGAGATGAAAAAGGCAACTTTACTCTCTATTGTTTGCATCTAGGTCATTTTTTAATCCTAGTGTCTATTTCAGACTAAGTTTATAAGGAAAATTATTGCCCATGAGATGATGCAACATCTCCTAAGCTCATAAATGAATTATAAAGAGTCTTTTGGAGATTTTGGGATGCCAATTGCTATTTTTTCACTTTTGTTACTTGTTGAAAATTAATTATTACTTTATTTTGTTTATAACGCTACTTTTATTATCTTACAACTTACAATTTCTTCGTGGGACCACTTCAAAAGTGATATTCCAGAATTGCAAAAGTTTACAATTCGAATTCTAAGTTAATATGTGATTGTAACAGCAATGTTTGTTTTCAATGACTATGATTTCTGCATATAGGTGCTGCATGTTTGTTCTGTTCTAGTATGGTACAAAATGTCAATAGTTGCTGCATGTTTTCATACAAAAATGTTTTC
>JANZXR010000002.1:7965361-7988118 GCA_027575705.1 Erythroxylum echinodendron | reverse complement strand
CCTTATATAGTCAAGAGCCTTGCCCCAATTGTTTCTCCCAACCAATATGGGACAACTAAAGGAGCCAAACTCAACAGTATGAGTATAACCTAAAATCAAATATTAGAAATAACAAAAAAAATTGTGGGCGAAAAATTGAATATATTTCTTCTATTCATTTAACATAATTTCATTTTTTCTTTTTGTTTAGTCTCAACGAAACTCTCTATTTAATAATTATTTTATTTTATTTTAATGATTTTATATAATAAAATATGTTTTTTATGGTTTTTTAATTTTAATCTTATAAGAAAAACTTACACAATTATTTAAAAATTAATAATTTATTGAATCATTAAAAATTTATTTATTTATTTATTAAATATAAAATTTTATTAATTAATAATAATATAAAATATTTAATTAATTATTTACAAAATTAATCACATAGTAACAAAACATATGTAAAAAATATATCATTATCATTCTTAATATTTGATATCAAAGTATAACTATTAACTTCTATAATCTTATTTTTAATACTTACATACCAAACACGTATAATCGATAATTTTATTTATATTTTAATTTTAATTTTTAATTATTATTTCTATTTTTTATTCCGATTCTTTCATCCAACTATAAAAAATGTGAACTAAGAGGGTGGTTAGTATGCATAGAAGAACGATAATAAAAATGAGAATGAATATTATCATTATAATTATGGTAGTTGGTTAAGAGGAGCTAATGATTACCATCACCACTGATATTGGTTGCTTTGTAAAAAAATTAAGAAATAAAATTTTATTTTTAATTAATTGAAATGTAATTAATTAATTACTTAATTGAATTTTAATTTATTATATTGTAATTTATTATATTGTAATTAATTTATTATAATTAATTAATTTATTACAATATTTTAATTAATGAATAATTATATTTTAATTAGTTATATTTTAATTAATTAATTATATTGTAATCAATTAATTAATTACAATATTTTAATAATAAAAATATTATAATTAATTAATTATATTGTAATCAATTAATTAATTACAATATTTTAATAATGAAAATATTATAATTAATTAATTAATTACATTATAATTCATTACCATATAATTAATTAAAATATAATTCATTCATTAATTAAAATATTGTAATTAACTAATTAATTAAAATATAATTAGTTATAATTAATAATTAATTACAATATTTTAATTAATAAAAATTATATTTTAATTAATTATATTGTAATTAATTAATTAATTATAATTAATTAATTATAATATTTTAATTAATAAATGAATTATATTTTAATTGATTATATTATAATGAATTATAATGTAATTAATTAATTAAAAATATTACTTTTATTAATTACATTTTAATTATTATAATTAATTAACTAATTATATTTAATTAATTAGTATTAAAAATATTTTTTAAAAAAGTCACTATTAAGAGATAAGTTTCATTCTTTTACTAAATGGATAGTATAGAGAATTCTCCAAAAATGAAATATCAAACTATTGCCCCCATAATGATAATCAACAACTAATCACTCACTTTTCATTCCTTACCCATTAACCCCTTTCTAAACCCATCATCCAAGTACTCCCTTACAGAGTGTTTGAAATCTAATGAATTGAATTGAATTTGTAATTGAATTTAATTTATGCTTTTGGAATGCTAAAAAAAAGATGACTTAAATTCAACTACGTAATTGAATCTCATTTTTTTTATGAATTCAATTCACATCTCAAGTGGTATGATTTGGTGTGTGAATTGAAGAGTCAAATAAACACATCATAAATATATAAATTATTACAAAACACACACATATTGATTACATACTATTTTTAGTTAAGGATCAAAATGTCATATGAAGTAGTTGAATTCATTTTTATGATGTTTCAAACAATATAATTGAATTCAATTTTAATATTTATAGATTTATTTTAAATAATATAAATTAAATTTAATTCAATCCCATAAATGTAATTGAATTCAATTTGTCAATGGATTCAATTCAAAAGTTGTAAAAATCCTTAATTATGTAAAAAATTCAACTCGAGTATCCGAAGTATCTCATCCACAATCTTATAAAAGCTCCCGGGTTTATCTAATGGTAACCCACTTCTCCATCCTCCTTACTTTCCCGAGCTAGTAACAATATGTTGGCCATACTTCCTTACATTCTGCCCTTCTTAGTCATAGCTACAACTTACTGGATATACAGATGGAGGAATCCACCATGCAGAGGAAAACTCCCTCCAGGTTCTATGGGGTTGCCTTTGATTGGAGAGTCTATTGAATTCTCCATTCCCAGCAGATCTGCAGACATGCCACATTTCGTAAAAACTAGAATGGAGAAGTATTCGAAGCATTTTTAATTACCGCGTCTATCATCCTTTTGTGTTATCTTTCTTGAGGCATTACGTGTGATATTCTTTCAGGTACGGGCCAATATTCAAGACGAGCTTGGCGGGACGATCAGTTATCATCTCCGCTGATCCTGAGTTCAACAATTTCTTGCTCCAGCAAGAAGAGAAGTCTGTAGAATTTTGGATGATGGACGCATACTCAAAGCTCCTTAACCACACAGGTTCTTCTAAGGATGGTGGTACAAGCAGCTTAGGCGGAGAGTATCACAGGTACTACAGGAGACTGTTCCTAGATCACCTTGGCTCTGAAACCGTCAGAGAAAAACTTTTTGCTGACGTTGTGCAAATGAGCATTAAGACACTAAACTCCTGGTCAACCGAGGATTATGTTCAACTGAAATCCGAAATTTCAAAGGTCGGTACAGTACCAAGTCGCTTTTCCAAAGTTTTGGTCTTCTGGGGGACGTATTCGCAAGAGATCCAGTCTCAAATACTAACCTATTTACCCAATCTTCTACTTTCAGATGTTCTTTGAATTCTCAGCAAAATATCTTTTTAGTTATGACCCTGAGAAGTGCAAACTAAATTTGTGGGAGAAGTTCTCGGAGGTGACGCAAGCATTTGTGTCATTTCCAGTGCGCATCCCTGGCACTCCCTTCTACAGGGCCTTCAAGGTGATTATTTCAACTGTTCTAACACATCTCAAGAGAAGAACCCAATTCAGGTCATTTTTACATCTTGAATCGATTCAATTCTAACTTTAATCCATTCTTCACTGTCAGAGTCACAAGGAAATTGTAGACTTCCTAATGAATACGATAAAACGGAGAAGGGAATTTCCTGAAGAAATGCGTAAAGGGGACTGCATTGATCAAGTTCTCGAGTACATGAAAACCGACACTCGCATAACTGATGAATTCATTGCAATTGTGTTTTTTGGGTTTTTGCTTGCTGGCACCGAGTCAGCAGCATCGGCTTTTACTTTTGGCATCGTTATGCTTGAACAAAACCCAGTAGTGCTTGAACAGTTGCTGGTATGTTTTCCTAATTATATTCACGTTTAGCATGATATTTGGGACTAGTTTTCTTGGATCTGTATTGTTTATTCTTTTCCCCCTTTCCTGTTTCTTCATTTATCAGAATGAAAACGAAGAAATTATAAGAAAAAGAGAAAACAGGCAATCTGAATTGACCTGGAATGAATACAGATCAATGGGGTACACCATGCAAGTGAGTATAATTCTCTCAGTTCTATTTATTTTCACTTTTATCTCACCCTTTCCCTTTTGCTCTCTAACTGTTTCGGGTGTAGGTTATAAATGAAATGCTACGTACGGCTGGTTCTGTAGCAGCAATTATGAGAAGAACAATTCAGGAAGTTAATTTCAAGGGTATATTCTCGAGTTTATAATATTATACCATAGAGTTTTTTTTTATTCACTTCGTCGCTTACCGTGTCAACCTGGTATATACAGGCTACACAATCCCAGAAGACTGGGTAATTATGATTAATGCTACTGCTACCCATTTGAGTCCAGACCATTATGAAGATCCTCTTGTATTCAATCCATCGCGATGGAAGGTGATGAGTTTGTTAACTTCAAACCAATTAGGATAGTTAATTATATGTCTCTCTTAAACTGCCAGGCAAGCAGCTCGGCTGTACACATTTGTTCTTAATGAGGATGAAAACCCTTAACAGGATTCCTTGACGAACAAGAACTTCATGCCTTTTGGAGGAGGAATAAGGAAGTGTCCAGGAGCAGAGCTCACCAAAGCTATTTTTGCAGTTTTGCTTCATGTTCTAGTCACCAAGTACAGGTATTTGTTAGAAGTTTAAATTTGTTTTTCAATCAAAAGTTGCTTGTAATTGGCTAGTCTTAGCCGTTTAACAAGCACAACTTAAGTCAATAGATAACTAATGAACAGAAAAATGAAGCAAAGACATGCATAATGTGCATATCTAGCAGGAATTCAGATTCTATGAACCTAAAAACAAACCATATTCCTACTGCTTGGATTTCTCAGGTGGAGTGTCAAAGGAGGAGAAATTATTCGCACGTCTCTACTTCTTGGATTTGGAGAAGGATATCGTATGACTGTTTCGGCCAGGAGTTAAAATGAAGAACAGTGAGGTATCACAAGTAGTGGGTTACTAAGGTTATACTTAAGTTTCAGCGTGTATGGTAGTACGTGTGATGTAATAATGCAAAACTTATCCTTAATTAGTTTTGCTTCTATTTACCACTTTCTTTAAATGTTGAGAACGTGATTTACGCCGATCTCGTCTCAACATGCAGGTGGTATTAGAGTTATGTCTAATGGTAAACTAAGATTGTGAGTGTCCAAACCCATATTACTTTTGGTAGAATTCCAGTGATCTCTCTGTGGAATTGTCTGTCCCCGTATTGTGCTGATGTACTAAATACAAAAAGTTTCAGATACCGCATGTAATAAACTTTACTTTGAAGACAAAAGATAATTGGCTATGTAAATCGTTCCATAATTGTTGCCCGATATGTGTTATCCAAATGCTAAACAGAAATAGCTCCTCTAACTTAAAAGTCAACAAGAAATAATAATTTGGGCATTTCGGAGTCCAATCTGCAAATGGCCTGCTTTGTTGGAATTTCAATCAATCTTCCCAGCCATATATATAGATTTAACAGATTGTATTTTCCATAGAAACACAAAAAGTAATCTGGTGCAAGAATTAGTTTCTTGTTAAGTATTTGGAGTATTATGTTTCCATAGTAACAACGTTTATAGGTGTATAAGAATGATTTCATAATATAATATTTTAAAATTTTAGGTGAAAATATTAAATTCTTAGATATGAGGGACGACTTCCAAATAGATGGTGTACGTGAATTACTCCCCGTTCAAGACAAAGATTTACGAAATGATGTCAAACTTATTTGAATAATATGAAATTTTATGATATAAGGGTAAAATTTTATCAATAAGAATGAAAAAAACATAAAATTGTGGATCTGAAAATAATTTTAAGCAGACGTTTTGTCCTATATTCAATTGAATATTTAAAAACTAAAATCTATCTTAAGCCTAATATCTTTTTTTTTCCCCAAAAATTTTCATATTGCAATCTAACATTTTTCTTGACCATTCAACTCAAACTTTTTTCAGTGAGTAAATGGAGGTTTTATTCTCTTATAAAGGGAACAATGGCAAACGTAAAGGAACATTTGATAAGTTGTATTTTTAGACATTTTAATCAATTTGACGAGAGACCTTTATTTGTAACTTTCCTTAAGGTTACAATCATATTGCTAATGCAATATAAAACATAGAGGAATATATGTAGTCTGAGTAAACAACACTACATGTAGAGAAAAAGTAGAGGTGCAATAAAAAGAAAAGAGAAAAAGTAGAGGTGCAGTTAAAAAAGAATCTTGTTATTATAGAATTGATTTTTGTCTCACAAATGTTGATTACAAGCCTCAAAATGATTAATACATATATAGCACTTGTACAAGATAAAAAAGGAAACAGATGGAGTTTTCTTTATCTAATAAACTATCACATCTAATAAACTACCACTTCAGTAGGAATTTGTTATTCTTTGTAAGTCCTTGTCACCAACCATATCTCCTTTGATAATTTTGTAAGTACTATCAACCTTATCACTCCATGATTTGTGGGACTTATTATGATTATCCTTATCGCTCCATGATTTGCTCATAGTATCATCCTTATCACTCCACGAAGGTTGTAGATTGTTAATATCCCCCCACAAACTGAGTCGGGGTTGAAGGCACAGTTTGTTGCAAAAATATGTGAGGGCAACTTTGGACACAAGTTTAGTAAATATATCAGCAACTTATTTATTAGAGGACACATGTTTAGTACAAGTAATCCAAGTGCAACTCGTTTGCATAGAAAATGGTAATCCAACTCGATGTGTTTGCTCCAAGCATTAAAGACAGGATTGATTGTCATATATAGAGCACTGATATTATCACAATAAAAGATTGGCAGAGATAAGAGAGAGATGCGAAGATCTTTAAGAATATAAGTGAGTCATGTAAGTTCAGCAGTAGTATTAGCCATAGCACGACACTCAACTTTAGTACTAAAGCGAGAGAATGTGTGTTGTTTCTTAGCACACTATAAAATGATATTTGTGGAAAGAAAAGTGCAGTAACTGGTGGTAGATCTCCTTGTTGTAGGGCAGCCAGCTCAATCAGCACAAGAGGAAGCATATACTTCAAGAGTTGTATTGGAAGTGAGGTGTAAACCAGTGTTAAATGTTCCTTTCAGGTATCAAAGGATTCGTTGAACTAATTTCAAATGAGCAACTGTAGGAGTGTGCATGAATTGTGAAACATATTTGACATTATAAGATAGATTTGGACGCGTCAGTGTGACATTTTGGAGAGCACTAATAATTCCTCGAAAGTGACTGGGATTAGTAATAGGAGTAGTATCTGTAGTTGGTTTGAATTTGACCTCTAAAAGCATAGGCTTGGGCTTGTAATGAAGCATATTGGATCGTTTAAGAATGGTAAGTGTATAGTGTGATTGGGATAGATATAGTCCATCTGCTATGCTAGAAATCTTAACACCAAGAAAGTGATACACCAGACCTAAATCTTTTATAGAGAACTCACAACTCAAAATTTGAATAAAAGAGGAAATAAGCTCTATGGATGACCTTGTAAGAATCATATCATCAACGTAGAGAAGTAAAACAAGTGAACCTTGATCACAATGAAAAATAAAAAGAGAAGTATTAGCTAAACTACTAAAGAAACCATATGATATAAGAAATTTGCTGAGTCTAACAAACCAAGCACGTGGTGCTTGTTAAAGTCCGTAAAATGCACATTGGAGCTTACATACATACATAGGTTTCCGTGGATCAGTCATACCTGGCAGTTGTTCCATATATATATCTTCAACAATGTTGCCATGTAAAAAAATCATTTTTAACGTTGAGTTGACAAAGTTATATATCGCAACACAAAATACAAATAGAAAGAACAAATAACTTGAGTTAAGCAAGTTTGTTACTTGATTGAAGTATAATTTAGAAGACAAGATAGTAGGTAGGGAGTCTACTCCTCCATTTGAATGATACAACAAAGGCTTTCCCCCATAAGCATGTTGTCAAAGGCCTTACTGATCGAGTGATTAACTTTTCAAGTTCAATCTCCTACAACACATGGTGAGGCTTGTTTCTCACAATTATGCTTACTTGGTATAATAAAATTTATTTGTTTACCTTCTTCATGTATTTCTCAACGATGGAGGGAAGACTAGAGTGAGGCCTGAAGTTACCAAAGAAGGTACCTTTCAAAGTCCAGCAGATTCACAAAGTTTGTCTTGAAGACCGCATCCTTATGAGGCAATTCAACCAAAGCAACAACTCCCCAATCCTGTCATAATTATATATCCACGTTTCAGTGAATTTGCTATTTTATCAGAATTGGCTACAAATGGTTTGGAGTTAGCCTACATTACGTACACAGTCGAATGCAAAAATTATGGCGTCAACATCTCCCGTGCACTCTACATTTCTGTCGACTCCTTCATCAGTCAACAATTATCTGATATTGCATTGCACAATTTAGTACCAATTACCAAGGGTAATGTTGAGTGCCTTCAATTTTGGTGAACTATAAACGGATCATGACCCAGCTCAACCCAAAAGGAGGAAAAAAGAGAATAGTGGTACAAGCAGAGCGAGCGCTTATGGATTTAGCCCATTATATATATTTTTTAGAGTGGCCTGAACCAATTAGGTAAATATATGATGTATTCAGTTCTAGATTTTATCACTTGTAATAGTTCTCTTTGTCAAAATAAGACTGCTCTTCCCTTGCTCATGGACATAGGTCATATTGGCCAAACTATGTAAAGCTCGTGTGTTTTTCGTTTATGTTTTTTATCTATTACGTTGCAATTTTTTAACAATTGGTATCAAAGCAAGGTTTTAAAAGATTCATATTTTTTGGATTCTATTTTCAAAGTTTGAATTTTTCTTGCAATTTTTGGGAGGCTATTTTGTCTGCTATTTGGGAAGATGACGACTCACAAGTTCAATATTGATAAATTCAAAAGGTTGAACGATTTCATTATGTGGAAGATTAAGATGAGGGCTCTTTTGGTTCAATAGGGATGTGCGACGATGTTAGATGGAGAAGGTAAACTGCCTGAGAAACTATCGACAGAGTATAAGAATGAAATTTTGGAGAAGGTGCATAGCACAACACTGGTGAGTTTGGGCAATGAAATGTTGTGTGAGGTGGTGCATGAAACAATTGCTGTGGGATTGTGGACAAAACTGGAAAGCAGATTTTAGGGGAAAACTCTCATAAATTGTTTATATTAGAAGCAACATTTATATATCTTATGGATGATAGAAAGTATACAGGTGAAAGATCATCTTGATAACTTTAATCGAAATGTCATAAATTTACAAGGCGTTGGGGTTAATGTTGATGATGAGGATCAAGTTATTATTCTCTTGAGTTCTTTACTGAATTCTTATGAGAAATTTGTTGATACTATGTTGTATGGGCAAGATATTATTTTTGTTAGTAATGTGAAGGATGCTATGCAGTCTAAAGAATTAAAGAGAAAGGTCTTTGGTTCTCGTGAAGATGGTGTAGAAGTAGGTCTTATTATTAGCAGGGGTAGGAACACTAAAAGAGATATTGGTGGGAGAGGTAGGTCATGCTCCAAATCAAGGGCTAAAGCAATTAATTATTTTCTTTGTAAAGAGATGGGGCACATGAGGAAGGACTGTCCACAATGAAAGAAGAGAAAAGGAATTAAGTAGTAGTGATAGTGCTGCAGTAATACAGGATAACTCTGATGAAGGAAAGGGTAATGATGTTTTGATTGTTAGTATTTCTAGTTCTGCAAAAAATTGGGTCATGGACACTGGTGGATCTTATCACATGACTTTCTCACAAGAATTGTTTCATTCATTCAAAGAGTGGGATGGCATAGGAAAGTTGGGTGATAATAAGGAGCTTAGTGTAAAGGGCAGTGGTTCATTGTAGATTAAGATGCATGGCGAAATTATCAGAACACTTGATGCGTTGTATGTTTAGAATCTGTGTATGAATCTGAATTCTTGAGGTACCCTAGACAAACAAGGGTATGGTTTCTCGAGTGGCGATTAATAGTTGAAGGTTCTGAAGGGTGTTTTAGTAGTGATGAAAGGCAAACTACAACATGGAATTTATATTCAGATGGGTAGTTCAGTGACGGGAATAGTGGCAATATTTCAGTCCTTAGAGAAGCATAATGACAATATGGAGTTATGGCATCGTAGACTGGGTCACATAAGTGAAAAAGGGCTAGAATATTGAGAAAACAAGGAGAATGGAACAGAGACTGGAAAGTTGAAGTTATGTAAGGCTTATGTCATGGGAAAATAATAGGGTCAAGTTCAATTCTGGGAAACATACCTCAAAAGAAATCCTTAAGTATGTTTATTCAGACTTATGGGGTCCTTTTCCAGTTGAATCTCCAGGCATATGGGTACTTCGTTACATTCATTGATGACTACTCTCGAAAGGTTTGTGTGTGTTTTCTAAAATCCAAGGATGAGGTTTTTGGGTTATTTAAAGAGTGGAAGACTATGGTTGAAAATGGGTTCAAATTTTGCAATGCACTATTTAACGAATTCTACAAGATAGAAGGTATAGTGAGGCATCGCACTATACGACATACACCACATCAAAACAGAGTTGCAGAACGCATGAACCAAACACTCCTGTAGTGTAGCATCCTACTCCCATAGAGCATATTCCTGCACGCACAAACTGTATTTGAGAATACACTCTATAACGATGGTGTGCTAAGATGGTCAGTCAAACTCAATACAAATTTTTTAAAAGCAACACACACATATTTTACAAAAAACCAATAATCAATTTTTTTGGTCTATTTTATTCATAAACATCATAATAACAATTCTTATTACACTCATTGATCAATCTCATTTACAACATTTCTAATTTGTAAAGTCATTACAAAACATAATTATTCAGATACATACGGTACAATATTTACGGAATACATTCTTGAATACAAAAATAATGGAAAATGTATGCAAACGTGAAATGATCCTGACCTCTATCTCTTAATCACATTCAGCGACTATATTCCAGTTTGTCTAACTAGGTATCTCCTCCGAGCCTAAAAAATAAAGTTACAATTTTGGGTGAGTTTTGTGAACTCAATAAGCGGACCATCCTCGATGGCTCACTTATATCACATAACACAATAATTCATACAATAAAAAAATTCACATCACTTCATCAATTCATTGTGTAGAATCAATTAACACTTTATTCATTTATTTCACATTTCACATTCATCGTAGTCGAACAGTTCATTTTGATCATTTAAAATATACATGTCAATTATATATGCAATGCTCATAAGACTAACTTTCAATTGTTATTGTTATAACTAAGTGCCTGTTACTATCCTCTATCTATTGTGGATATCGGAATCATTAATAACTGTCTCTTATCTATTGGAGATATAGGGCTCATTATACATAGTGAGCTAGAGGCTCTTATCACATTATGAGCTTTAAGCTCTTTTTCACTTTCTGAGGTTTAAGCTCTTTTTCAGTGGTTACTCTGGTCATAATAGCCTTTATCTGTTTATCCATTCATGTAATGAAATGCATCACATTAACATATATTCAATCAATCACTTGTGCTCAATTTTCCACATTCACATCTATCATCGGACTTTAGTCTGGCATTCAAAAATTAAGTTGGGTATCACTTATTTAGTCAAATTCACATATAATGAGCACTTTCAATGATTTTCATACATCAAACGCCTCAGACATTCAATGTCTAGACTCAATACATTCACATCATATGGTAATTCATTACAGAAATTTAAACAGAACAATCATTTACAGTAAGATCATCTAGGTCGACTTACAGTACACTCCAGATTAGCCTTTGCTTTTATAATCTGGAAATGTCTGGATGCTGATATTCAATCCTGTGTATCAAATTCATATAATACAAACATTTCACACAGATTATTAATTGCACATCAGATAAGCATTTAGTTATACACATATGTATATGTGTAATGTATAATGCATGCTCATATTGACTATTCTGAGTATATATCCTTAATCACATCACTTGACCATTAACAACATCATTTGTGTATGTCAAGCTTATATTTAGATTCATAGATCAAAGAACTTGGTTAATCTAATATCATCAATCATATATCTATCACATACATGCTTTCTAATTCTTTTTCTAGGATTATAAGATCACAAAGTATTTAATTCTTATTCACCTTTACTTAATACAAATTATTCCTCTCATTTGAATCACATTGGCCATATAAGAACACTTTCATTTCTATAATATCTCTAAATTTCTAGAATTTGTCTCATTGATATCGACTATCCATGCTTAAGTTATAACTTCCATTATCACTTTGAACATATCACATGTTTAATCACTTTATCCATCATCAACTACGTTCAATTCAAACCTTATTCAAGCCTAAATGCATCATAAATAAATACCCTAGCATTTGTTGTTTCAAACCTCACTCAAAAGATAACCTTTTTACTCCATTTGTCTACCCACCATCATGACAGAAACTTCTGGTACTGGCCACGATCGTAGTGGTCTTGCCACGATCATGACAAAACCATATTCTGGCCAGGCCACGATCATGGGGTGAGGGCCACGATCATACCCTGCATTTTCTTCCTCAATTCTTCCACGAATTTAACATATATAAAACATCACTTACACTCCAAAATTTCCAGAATTCATACACATTAATGCAACTTCATTTCATGCTAATCTAACACTTTATTAGTTGCATCAAAACTCTCAAAACTCTACTCAATTGATCTATTTATTTAATCCTATCATTCATGCATTCATAACCTTTCCTACCATATCTATTCATAATACATTCAACAAGTTATCTCCATACTTCATTATTTAGACATCATATCCTCATCATCTTTAGCTCAATTCCATCTCAGTATTTTTCACAAACAAATCAAAATATATAATTGATCATTACCCAAAAACAAAACATATACATGAACACTTTCATCATTAACTTTCTGCACATTTTCAACTTCATTAAAACCTTCATTTCATCCCAACTTATCACTCTAATTTACCTCATTTCAAGACACCATACTACTCCTTTTCTTTAACTCTAAACTCATTTTAGTTCTTCTCTAAAACAACCAAAGAGATACATGTTATATACCAAGAAAAGCTAAAAACATGAACATCCATTTACAAACCAAATTTTCTGCACTTCTTTCTACACCATTTTAGGACTCATTCTAACTCTAAATCATCTCTACATCAATTTATGAATCATTAATCATCATACACGTAAAAGTAAGAGATGAACCTACCTATGTTTCCCATTCATGTTTAAGCATCTTCACATCGTCATTTTATGATCACTGAACTTCTAACTATCATCAAACATGTTTCATTTAACGAATTATGAAGAGTAATGCTTTATACTTACTTGTTTACTTCAAGATCTTCAAAATCTCACTTAACTCCAACTTTCTTCTCTTATATGATCATCATCATCCAAAGGTGGTAGGGTAGGTCTTTAGTGACAAATGAAGATGACAACATGAATTTGGAGTTGAAAATGAAGGGTTAAAGCAAAGCTCACGTTGAAAGGGTGAGAAGAGAGTGTCGTAAATGGTGGAGAAGAAGAATGAAGAAAATGAAGAAGAGAGCATTTACCAAAAAGTGAAGAACAAATGAACATTGGTCTTGAAAGGGTAACATTTCACCACCTTATGGTTCTCATTTGGTCTCTTTTAATATCTAGTCCATTTGTCCTCTAATTTCTAATCCAATTGTCTCCCAATTTTCTATGTCACATGTCAATGAATCTTAATGTCACTTACCTATAATTTATACTGTCATTTGACATTTATTTCTACTACCATTTATCAATCGTTCTGCCACTTGGCATTTTTCATAGTCTAAAATTACTTATAAATATCATAATTTCCCCAAAATTTCACCAAAATTTCGAAGTCAATAACTTTACTCACTAAATAATTTTTCAAGAAATTTTATTGATTATTCACATCATAATCACTTTAACAAAATCATTTATACCAAAAAATGTCAAATGAGTGTATGAACAACCATTGTAATGTGTGTAAAAATTCAAATTTATGGGCGTGTATGCTATAATATGCATGAGCATGAAATGCACTTCCTAATCTCTCATTATTATTTCTTATTTATAGAAATCTAAGATTCTAACCTTTTGTATAGAAACGGGATGTTACATGTAGCGTCCTCAATGTATGCATTTAAATGTTGGTTTATCAAAGAAGTTTAGGGCTGAAGCAATTAACACTACTTGTTATCTGGTGAATAGATCTCCATCAACTGTAATAGATATTAAGACTTCTCAAGAGGTATGGTCTAGTAAACCCTTTGATTTGTCTGGCCTATGTATATTTGGTTATCCTTCTTATGCTCATGTGAATGATGGTAAATTGGAGCCGAGGGCAATGAAATGCATATTTCTAAGGTATACAACTAGAGTTAAAGGGTATAGACTATGGTGTGCAGAAAAGAATAGAACTTTGAGATTTATTATTAGAAAAGATGTGACCTTTGATGAATCTGTTATGTTAGTCAGAAGATAATCATGCAGGTAATAAATATCAGGGTAGAGTTTGAAATTGAAACTCCAAACATGACTATGAAAGATCTTATTCAACAGCCTAGGGAAGAAAAGCAATATTCACAAAGTATAGCATCAAGGAGAACGAGGAGGGAAACCAGAAAACCTGTAAGGTATGCTAATTATGCTCGTATTATTATTAATAATTTTGTTGCATATGCCTTGACAGTATGAGAGAATAATAATTCTGATGAACCTATATCATATAAGAAGGCAATTAAGAGTAGAGAAGCAACAGAATGGTTGATTATGATAAATGAAGAGATGTAGTCTCTTGAAAAGAACAAACATGATATTTAATAGCTCTACCAAAAGGTGTGAAACTAATAGGATGCAAATGGGGGTTCAAGAGGAAAGAAGGCATTCTTGGAGTTGAACTAGCTAATTTCAAAGCAAGGCTTATGGCTAAGGTTTTTTCACAAAAAGAAAGGATTGAAAACTATAAAGTGTTCTCTCCATTTGTAAAGCATAAAACCATTCAGGTTATTCTGTCCATAGTAAGTGCATTAGACCTAGAATTAGAACAACTTGATGTCAAAATTGCCTTCTTATATGAAAACCTAGAAGAACAAATATATGTCACAGCTAAAGGGGTTCCTTAACAATGAGAAACCAAAGAACATATATTTGTTGAAAAAATCCTTGTACGGTCTGAAGCAGTCACCAAGGTAATGGTATAAGAGGTTTGATGAATTTATGATTTCTCATGGTTTTGTGTGCAAATAGTTTGATAACTATGTCTACTTTAAGAGGTTTTCAGATGATTCATATATATATTTGTTGCTATATTTCGATGATAAGTTGAATGTAGCTAAGAGTAAAGCAGAAATTGACATTTTAAAGAAGTTATTGAGCAGTGAGTTTGAGATGAAAGATTTGGGTGCAATCAAAAAGATTTTGGCAATATAGATTTGAAGAGATAGGAGGGTAGGTCTATTGTATGTATCTCATAAAAAATACATAGAAAGGTTGTTATAGTCTTTTCATATGGATAAATCCAAGCCATTAAGTACTCTGTTGGTAGCACATTTTAAAATTAATACTAATGCAATACCCACAAGGAAGCAGTTAAATGGGTTATGCGGCATTTGAGAGGAACGAGTAATATCTATTTTGTTTGTGGTGCTAATAAAGTTATTGATGGTTTGGTTGGCTATACTAACTCTGACTATACCAGAGATCTTGTGAAAAGAAGATCCATGGCATGTTATATATTTACTTTGTATGGATGTGCAGTTAGTTGGAAGTTAACACCACAATCTACTATTGCCTTATCTACCACTAAAGTAGAATACATGTCATTAACAGAGGGATTGAAGAAGGTATATGGTTGTATGGTCTTATTGATAGTCTGGGATTGAATGTTAAAAGACCTATCTTTTATTGTAATAGTCAAAGTGCAGGATTTCGCTAAGAATCATGTTTATCATAAGAGATCAAAACATATTGATGTCAAACTGAACTTCATACAAGAAGTCATAAAGGAAAAGGAGTTTTTCATTGAGAGAATAGCCATAGAAGAGAATTCAATAGATATGTTAACTAAGCCATAACCAACAGATAATTCAAGCATATCTTGGACTTGGTGAATGTTCATATAGCTTAAGGCCCTAAGGGGCATGAATGGTAGGGAGGAGTTTGTTCTTGTTATCTAGTGATTTGAGAGAATTCAAGTCAAGGTGGAGAATTGTCGAGTTTCTTGTATTTTAGTGAACCATAAATGGATTATGACCTGACCCGATTATTTGGGAGCTCAACTCGAAAGGTGAAAAACATAAGAGATTAGTGGTGCAAGCATGGTGAGGGTTTATGGACTAGACCCAATTTGTGTATTTTTTGGAGAGGTCCAAACCAATTAGGTATATATGATGGATTTGGTTTTAAGGTTTTATCATTATAATAGTTCGCTCTAACAGAATAAGATTGCTTTTCCTTTGCTTGTGGACATAAGTCATATTGGTTTAACCACGTAAATCTGTGTGCTTTTTGTTTATGTTTTTTCTCTATTGTGATGCATTTTTTTCTTAATAGGCCACGTTAACATCAATGTATATATATAAATAAATTCCTCACACAAACCTCCTAATCTGGTTTCTTGTGATCTTTTAGGTTTACGAATTTAGTTACACCAAACTCTTTTGCTGTGTAGAATGAAGAAAGAAAGAGAATACAACTCAGTAAGATATTTAAGCCTATCTTCAGTTATAGACATAAAGATACCAATTTTCACTCAAAATTGAACTTTTCCAAATCTATTTGAATTCAAGTTAACACTAATAATATAAATCTAGAAGCTCTAACAATTTTAGCCCTTCAACAATCAAATCACATATGTGTGTACCAAAATCATTAAAAAAATAGAAGTTCCAATAAGAAATTCTTGAACTATCTTGAGTTGATTTATTTACAAAAAGGTCTACTATCCCCAAGCCAAAAATAACCATAATTGAACCTTTTGTAGGCTTTGCAAGGTTAATAGTAGCTTTAAGACCTAGCTAAATCGAAGCTCTCCAACTTGAGCGCGATGCATTATAAATGAAGATAATATTGGTAAATTTCAATCTTGAAAGGTATGGATGTATATACCTGTTGAGATTCCACCAATGACTACACAAACTTTGTTAAAGGAAGTTGAAGGTTGATTTTGACAACATAACTAATATGAAACGTAGTGTACTTGTTGAACGAGGACATTCCAACAAAATGGAAAATTAATAGGCTTACCATTTAATTGAGAATCTTATTTTCCCATCATTAACCAAGACACCTCTTTTAGTATTTATCCTTGTTAGATATTTGTTTTCAGAGCATTATTTTTTTAGTGTTTTGGAATTTAAATTGTTAGCTAAAATAATTGTTGCAAGTATTTTGGAGAAAGTTTAGTTCTGTTGCTATTTTTTAGGCTAAGATAGCTTTGTTTGTTATGTAATTGAGTATGTCGTAGTGTATTGCAAAATTTTCTAATATTCTATTATTCCAAACTACTATAAAAGAAGGGTGATAGATGAATAATAATGTCAATTAATTAACAACATATCAGTATTGTTTCTTACTTCTCTTTAAAATTGCTTTTTTTAGCCTCCTTTTGCCAGCCTTATTTCTTGTTTTCATCTATAAAACCAATAAAGTGATAATAAAGCTATTTTTGCTTAAGGGATCTATGAAATGGAAGTAGAAGGCAATCCTTTACAAATTGCTCTTCCCATCTTTTTTAAAGAAAATTATCACCTATGGGCAATGAAAATAAATAACTATTTGGAGGCTTTGGATCTTTGGAAAGTTGTAAAAGAATATTATAAAACTTTTCCAGTGCCAAATAATCCCACCATGGCCCAAATAAAAGGTCATAAGGAAAATAAATGCAAGAATTCAAATGTGAAAGCTTTTCTTTATGCAGTTGCTTCAATAACAATTTTCATTAGAATTATGGCTCTTAAGAAAACAAAAGAAGTTTGAGATTATTTCAAGGAAGAATATGTTAGAGATGAAAGGATGGAGGCATGAAGGTGTCAAATTTAACTAGGAATTTAAGTTGTAAAGAATGAAAGAGTCGGAGATAGTCAAAGAATATTTAGACGAATTACTTAGCATTGTTAACAAGGTAAGGTTAGTTGGTATTGAAATTATTGATTTTAGAATTGATAAGAAACTCTTTGTAATAGTGTTTGAAAGGCATAAAGCCTCAATAACCACCTTGAAGAACATAAAAGACTTGTCCAAAATCACTTTAACAAAGTTTTTAAGTGCTTTGCAAGCTTAATAGCAAAGGAGGATTATGAGACAAGAACATGCTTTTAAAAGAGCCTTGATATCCAAACACTAAGAAGTTGAAAAAGAACAAAAAGAAAAGTTACAAGAAAAAGCAAACATCAAGCAATGATAAGATGGAAAACAACCAAAACCAAAGCAAGGTAGAAACTCAAAGAAATATGAAACACCTTTTTAAAATTGCAACAAAAGTGCCATCTGCTATTCAAATGTTGAAAGAGAGTAGATGAAAATTGTAGCAAATGCAATCAACTTAGCCATGAAGTTGTGATTTGAAAAGAACAAACCTCCAAAGCATAAAACAGATGCCTAAGTCACTGATTAAGATGAAGAAGACAAAATGTTTATTGCAATAGGCTTTTTAACTAAGAATTCCTCTTAATGTTGGTTGATTGATAATGATTGTACAAACCACATGACTTATGACAAAACTCTCTTAAAAAATTTGTAACTTGGAGTCTCAAAGGTCAAATAAGGAATAGTAATAGTATTCCTATAAAAGGAAAAGGGATCATTAAAATGGCTTCAAATACAAAGTTAATTTCAGATGTTCTTTACGTACCCAAAATTTATCAAAATTTGCGAAGTGTTAGCCAAATGATAAAAAAAGAATTAAAAGTATCCTTTGAATATAGGCAATGTCTTATTCTGGGCAACAAAGTCCATACAGTTTTGAAAGTCAAAATGAGAGGCACAAGCTTCTCATTTGATCTGACAAAAAAGGTTTATATAGCTTATTATGGTGAAGTTAGGACCATAAAAATTTGACATAACAGACTTAGCCATTGTCATCTTCAAAAAATGATCGTCTTCAAAAAATACTAAAATGAAGAAGGATGACATAGCAACATGTTTAGCAATGCTTGCTGATCGTTTGCTAAATCAACTTGAAGAGCCTCTCAGATGCTACAACTAATTGGGAGACCACAAAGAACACCATCTTTAAAAGTTAGCATATACCACATTCTTTTAATTGATAAGTTTACAAGAATGTGTTGGACTTTTTTCATGAACTCGAAGTCAGAAGTGGCTGCAATATTTTAGAAGTTTAAGAAAATGTTGGAAAATCAAAGTAGCTACGTGATTTAATATCTAAGATTTAAGGGAAAGGAGTACACTTCAGTATAATTTAATTTATTTTGTGAGGAAGCTGCAGTTAACATCAGTTTATGCTCCTTTCACCTCAGAAGAAAATGGTGTTAGTGAAAGGAGAAATAAGTTTATGATGGAGATGGTCAGATGTATGTTGCACAAGAAGGACTTTGTAAAATTGTTTTGGGTAGAAGCAACCAACACAATAGTATTTTTGCAAAATCACCTTCCCACCAATGCTTTAAAGATAAAACTCTATTTAAGGCTTAGAATGGTTATAAACCTTCATTGAGCTTTCTTAAAGTGTTACGTTATGTGTGCTTTGTTCATATTCCATATGCTAAGTGTGACAAGCTTGACAAAAAGGCAATGCGATTAGAAAAAGCTACAAAGAATAAGTGAGTTCTCACAAGGAAACTTTCCTAGAGAGTAACTAATAGATTAATAGCAAAATGAGTTGGAAGATTATTCATTTGTTAAATTTAGAAGGTTACTTTCAGACATTTATTAGAGATATAATGTGGCAATGTGTGAACCAACTGGTTAAGAAGAAGCACTTAAAGGTCCAAAATGGAATAAAGTAATAGATGAGGAGAAATCAATGATTTAGAAAAAGAATAGAACCAGGGAGTTGGTGACAAGTTATAAGATAGAAAGGTCATTAGAGTGAAATGGGTGTTCAAAACAAATCTTAATACATATAGCTTCATTAACAAATAAAATGCTAGGTTTGCAGTTAAAGTATATGCACAAGTTAGTGGTGTTAATTATTCTGTCACTTTTGCTCCTATTTCTATGTTGCAAGACCTCAAAGAACATCATCTTTTAAAGTTAGTCTATACCAAATTCTTTTTTATTGATAATTTTACAAGAATTTGCCAGATTTTTTTATAAAATCCAAGTCAAAAGTGGCTGGAATATTTTGGAAGTTTAAGAAAATGGTGGAAAAATAAAGTAGCTACTTGATTCAAGTTCTAAGGTTAGATAATGGAAAAGAGTACACTTCAGTATAATTTAATTTATTTTGCAAATAAGCTGGCATTAAAATCAGTTTATGCTCCTTTTACCCAAGAACAAAATGGTGTTAGTGAAATAAGAAATAAATTCATGATTGAGATGGACAAATATATATTACAGGAGAAGGAGTTACCAAAAATGTTTTTGGACAGAAGCAACTAACACAACAGTTTTACAAAATCATCTTCCCATTAATGCTTTAAAGATAAAACTCTATTTTAGGCTTGGAATGGTTATAAACCTTCATTAAACTTCCTTAAAGTGTTCTGTTATGTGCGCTTTGCTCATATTCCATATGTTAAGCATGACAATCTTGAAAAAATGTCAATGGGATTAGAATAATCTACAAAGAACAAGTGAGTTCTCACAAGGTAGCTTTCTTAAAAAGCAATTAACAGATCAACGATAGAATTAGTTGGAAGGTGATTAATCAGTTAGATGTAGAAGGCTGCTTTTAGACATTTATTAGAGATATAATGTGGCAATGTGTTAACCAACTAGTTATGAAGAAGCACTCAAAGGTCCAAAACGGAATAAACCAATGAAAGAGAAGATGTCAGTGATTTAGAAAAGAAAAAAAAGAGCCTAGGAGTTAATTAACAAGTTGGAAGATAGAAAGGTCTTTAGAATGAAATAGATGTTTAGAACAAAGCTTAATATAGATAGCTCGATTAACAAGTACAAGCTTAGGCTTATAGTTAAAGCATATGAAAAAATTTATAGTGTTGATTTTTCTAACACTTTTGCTTTTATTGCTAGATTTGACACTATCATATTGTTGCTAGTAATAGCTTTACAAAAAGATTAAAAAGTGTTTTAGTAAGATGTCAAGTCATCTTTCTTAAATAGTATATTGCAAAAGGAAATATATATGAAGTAGCCAAATGGGTTTGTGAAGCAAGGTGAAGAAGATAAAGTGTATCTACTTAAAAAGGCTCTCTATGGCCTAAAATAAGCTTTAAAAGCCTGGTACAACAAAATAGATGAGCATTTATTGAGCTTAGGCTTTATAAAAAGGCTATGTGATTCCACTCTTTATGTGAAACATAAGGGCAATGACTTTCTTATTATATCCCTTTATGTTGATAATCTTTCAATAACAGGAAATAATACTTTACTAATTAAAGAGTTCAAATAAGAGAAGATGCAACATTTTGAGATGATAGATCTTGGTCTTATGACTTACTTTCTTGGAATGTAAATCAAGCAAAATCAAGATGGAGTGTTCATCTATAACAAAAAGTATACAAAGGAAATATTGAAGAAATTTCATTTGGAGGGGTGCAAATCCAAAAGCATGCCAATTAATCAAAAGGAGAAGTTGAACAAGGAAGATGGTGCTTATAAGGTTGATGAAGATTATAGAGGCTTGACTAGGTGCCTAATGTATCTTACTGCAATGAGGGCTAATGCTGAAAACCCACCCCGACGAGTTGCGTGCCCGACGTCCTACGTGACATCTGGATGTGCATCCCACAAGGGAAGAATTCCCTACTAGGTCAAACCTAAAAACCAAATTTATTTCACTTACTTCCAATAAGAATTAATGGTAGGCCCTAAAGGAATTTCAATCTACCAACATCAAAACACTCGTTTGGTTCAGAAAATATCCGATTCCTTTCACTTTGAGTTAATCCATAAATTTCAGAAATAAGATCAAAAATTATAAAATTTGTATGGAGAGGTAGAAAAATGACTTAGAAAACTAAGGCTTCAAAAATCAGGTCAATTGGAGGTCGGAAGAAAACGTTATGGCCAAAAGAGTGGGGAGAGGTCAAAAATTCAAAAGGAAAAGAAATCAGAAAAATTGAAAATCAGAAACTTGACATAAACCGCGTCGCATTCCGACCGTGTCGCGGCCGCGAGAGGCATGGATAAACGCTCGTGCTCGCAACCTTCTCGCGGGTGTGAAGCGTGCGCGCTGGATGCTCCACGACCGCGAGCAACTCGTGTTCGCTAGGAGCTGCGAGGCTAACCCTTGGCCGCCCTCGAGACTGCCTCGCGTGTGCTGGATGCGCGCGCTCTCGACCACGAGCATTCACACTCGTGAGGAGCTGTGAGGCTAACCCTCGCCCGCCCTCGCGATCGCCTTGCGGTCGCAAGGCGTGCTGGATGCGCGCCCTGGCGACCGCGAGCACTTGCGCTTACGAGGGGCTGCGAGACCAACCCATCAAAACGACAGTCTATCTTCAAATATCCATAACTTCTTACTCAGAACTCCAAAATTCGTAATTTTGGTATCAATAAAAAGTTAAAAGGAAGCTATACAACTTCTATTAAGGATACAAAAACAAAATTGGTCTCTAATAGAGTTAAAAACCACTGTAAAGAAACTGCCTGCAAAAACTTCTTAAACGGCAACAGAATTTCTAGACATCATAACTTTCCAATATTTGGCTCAAAAATCTCGTACTTCATATCATCAAAAAGATAAAAAGAAAATACACAACTTCCATGAAGACCCTAAGAACAATATCAAACTCTATGAGGGTCAAAAGTTCATTCAAAATTTCTGCCCAGAAACTTATAATTTTGACAGCACCTGCACCAAATTTCAACAATCCACATCTTTCAACTCCCATATCCAAAATCAGTACATGATACATAATTGGAAAGCTACGAAGATCCTCTATAACTTCCAAGAAGACTACTTAACCTAATTTGATCCACATCAGTCCAGAATTGGCCTAAAAAAATTACACATAAAATCTATCCTTATGAAAAGTTTGCAACACACAAAAAGTAATCCGATGGAAACAATAACACAATTTCTATGAAATC
>JANZXR010000002.1:7950062-7965261 GCA_027575705.1 Erythroxylum echinodendron | reverse complement strand
AAACATTTTAATTAAGTCCTAACCAAAATAATTTATCAAACTCAACCTCAAAAATTAAACTGAACACATGCTTATTTGGTAAGAAAAGGCATCGGGGCCCAACAGCTAACATTTTAATTGTCGTAAGTATCTTATCTTGATTTATGCATTATGTTAGTGAAATGCATTTAAGAGTAAAAAAATAATATTAACGTACATCAAAGGTACTATTGATTATGGATTCAAGTTTAAGAAGTGTCAAAAGTTCAAGCTATGTGAATTTTCTGATAATGTTTGGGCTAGATCAATTGATGATATGAAGAGTACTTTAGGGTATTCTTTTCTCTAGGATCTATATTTTTCTCATGGAGTTCAAAAAAGTACAAGATTGTAGCATAATTATGACAGAGGTAGAATTTATAGCAATAACAACAGTAATGAATCAAACCTTTTGATTGAAAAAATTATGTGATTTATATATAGAGCAGAAAGATAACATAAGAATTTTTGTTAATAGTTAAGCACCAGTTGAAATCTCAAATAATCTGTTGTTTCATGGAAAGAATAAGCATTTTAACATCAAACTCTATTTTGTAAGCAAGGTGTAACGAAATGGTGAAGTAACATTAGTCTACTACAAGTTTGAAAATCAGTTGGAAGATATGTTTATAAAGCCACTTTTAGCTAACAAGATCGAGCTTTTAAGATAGAAAGTTAAATTTTGTCATTCTTAAAGCAAGGGGGAGTGCTAGATATTTTCTTTTAGAATGTTATTTTTCACTATTTTTAGAGTTGGAATTTTTTTATCAAAATAGTTACTGCAAGTCTTTAGTAGAAAGTTTACTTTTGTTACTATCCTTTAAAGTTAGCTTTGTTTGTTACATAATAGACCATGTTATGGTTATTAGTATTGCAAAGTTTTCTGATTTTTTATTCCAAGTTACTATAAAAGCAAGTGTAATAGATGAATAATAATATTAAGTTAATAGCAATATAACAATATTGTTCCTCGTTTCTCTTTAAAATTGTTTTGTTTTACTTCAACCTTTTTTTTCAACCTTGTTTTCATCTCTGAAACCAACAATCCTGAGGATGTCGCACATGTTGCTTCTTTCAAATTTGCAATAAGGAAACTCCTTACATTCCCTGGTAAACATAAGAAGGACAAATTGATATATTTTATGAATTCTAGGAAAAGGATTGAGAATGTAGACAAGAGGGAGGAAGAAGTGTATTGTATATTGAGGTAAGTTTGTAAAGTGTAAAAGAGTAAGGTATTTATACAGGAGTCATAGGTACTAGTAACAAAGTCTAGCAACAAATTAGGCTAAATCTAAGATAATTACAATCAAATTACGTCACTATAAATTAGGCTAATATTGGTTAACAACCCCCCCTCCCCTTAAAACTCAAGGTGGTACAGTAGAGGCTAACTTGAGTTTGGAAACAAGATCTTGAAGCCTGGTAGGTAAGTATGTCTTGGTAAAGATATCAACTATTTGATGGAAAGAGGAGATAGTTGCAAAAAGAATAGAACCTTGTGCAACATGATTACAATCAATTTCAATATGTTTGGTACGCTCATGGAAAACATCATTTGGTGCAAATTGAATTACACTGCAATTGTCATAATGGAGAATATTAGCAGAAGATGAAGTGACATCCATATCTTCTAGTAATCAATAGAGCCATAAGAGTTCTACAGTGGCATCAGTAAGAGCACGATATTCAAACTCAATGCTAGAATGAGGAATAACTGTTTATTTCTTTCTTTGCTATAAAATAAGAGAATCCCCGCAAAAAGAAACAATATCCAGTGGTGAGTGCTAATCAGTGGGATCATCAGCCCAATCGACATCAGAGTAGCTAGACAAAATAAGAGAAGAATGTGAAGAGAAATGAAGGCCATGAAATAGTATGACTTTGACATATCAAAGAATTCGAGGGACAACAAGATTAGGTCTGGTAATAGTGAGATAAACCAAGTTGCTGATACAGAGTGGGATCATCAAGCGAGGTACCATTAGATGGTGTCAATTTGACATTATGCTCTAAAGGAGTCGAGATAATTTTACTGTTGGAGAT
This sequence comes from Erythroxylum echinodendron, assembly GCA_027575705.1. Lineage (NCBI taxonomy): Eukaryota > Viridiplantae > Streptophyta > Magnoliopsida > Malpighiales > Erythroxylaceae > Erythroxylum > Erythroxylum echinodendron. The sequence continues at coordinate 7,963,197 of JANZXR010000002.1, read as the reverse complement.
GCCAACTCAAGAAATGAGATCAGGCGCATATTTTGCTTGGAAGAGATAATAACCTTTAAAAGTAGATGACAATTTAAGACCTAAAAAATAGCCAAGAGGAATCGCAAAGTAGTGGCTAAGATATCCATGTAACTCTATAATATAAGCAGTATCATTCCTAGTAATGGTCATATCATCCACATGAAGAAGAAGAATAATGATCCCATATTCAGTGTGGCGAATGAATAGTACTTGAGGACTGGAATGGAAGTTAAATTGGATGATGGTGGAACTAAATTTTACAAACCAAGCTCGAGATGCTTGTTTTAGCCTATAGAAGACTTTTTTTTACTTATATACCTTATGGGCAAGACGAGAGTCAGTAGGTGGAGGCAATCTATAAAATTCCTCTTGCAAGTCCCCATTAAGAAAGACATTTTTCACATCCATTTGAAGAAGTTTCTACCCTTTAACTGCACGGACCCTAGTTATCATTTGGTACAAAATCCTCATTATTAAGAAGAGTCTTATCATCATTATCATTCAAATTCAATGCATGAAATGACATGTCAATGCTTTCCTAAACAAGATTATCTTTCAAGTCATTCACATCTATCAAATCTAGTTCCTTAGAAACCCAATCAGCAAGAATATCGATATTATCAATAGACAGTGGATCTGTTGAAGTACTTATGCTATTAAGACTCCTAGTAAATAATAAATTTTAATTATTAGAAAATTATAAGAAATTATGTCGAAATTAATAATGATAATGATAATAATGTACCTTTCTTGAAGCTTTAAGTTGTAATGAATAAATACCAAGTCATTCAATCTCTTGTGCTCCAATCTATTCCTTTTCTTGGAATGGATGAATTCAAATGTACTCCATTTCTGTTCACAACCCGTTGTACTCACACATTGACTTAAAATCTGAATTGCAAACCTTTTTGATTTTGGAACACCATTTTCGAATTGATCCCACCAAGAAACTGTAAATTATAATATAACAAAAGTAGTGTTACAAACAAAATAAAGTGATACTTAATTTCCAAAAAATAAGAAAAAGAAACAGCTAATACCTAGATAAAGTTTTGCTCTTTATCGAATAGCAATCGACAATCTAAAATTCTCAGAAGACAGCTTATAAATCTCTATTTGTGAGCTTAAAAGATCCTGCATCATTTCATAGCTAACAATTGTTGTAATAATGAATAGCATTCCTCTACTGACTTTAGCTTTCTTTGTAAATTTTGGTCTTAAATATACACTACTATTTAAAAATTCCCCAACTGCAAACAAAGGAGAAGAAAGTTGTTTTTCCCATCTCTCATTGAGGATTGAAAGATACAGTATATACAAAGAAGGCTTATTGTAACAGCCTAATACCCCCCTCCTGGGAGGATATTGCGAGTGCCACGCAAAACAAAACAAACAAAACCAAAACATACGAAACACTTTATATATGTATTTCCAGAATCTCAACAAATATACATTACATATCATATTTTCAGAAACCATTTTGAATTAAGGTTATTATAAACCTTGAAACAAAATTTAAGTAGTCACATACATCAGAAACAAGTCTAAAAACAAACTCAAAATATATTTTAAACAAAACAAATTTCAGACTCCTTTGGCCATTGCGGTTGACTTATCCAAGTCCCTACATCCTTCTCTCTGGACCTACATGGGGAAAATCCACCGTGCTAAGCATATAGCTTGGTGACTAATAACTAATTCACTTTAAAAGAATTCTTAAATAGTAAATCAAATTTATTGCATTTCAGAACAGATATTATGGTTATCAGAATTGCATCACACAAAAGGTATAAACCTTCATAATCAGAACATAATTTAGCTTATAATAAATCAAATAGACATCAAAGTACAAAATTAGAAGACTGCTAAATCCAATTATAGAAGTGGGTAACGGGACATATATAGAAGAGACCGAAGTCTCGACACTGAAGTATCACTAACAGTCAAAGTGTCGATAACAGAAGACACCGAAGTGTCACAGAAGCAGCTACAGAACCTTCTAGGCATGCCTATTTACCTACAACTAGGACTTAACAGAATCAAAACAAAAATGTCTGAAATTCAATTCACATATTTACAGCTTTGCAAATCATTCAAGCATATCACGTATTTACAGCTTTGCAAATCATTCAATGATCCAAATCAATAGCAACCAAAATAGTCAAAGCAAAACTATCAAAATTTCTTTACCGAATTTCTAACACAATTGAACAACTAAATTACTTACAAAAATTACCATCCAAAACTACTTACCAAAGCTCTCTTATTGTTTATTGCCTCAAAGTCCTGGCAATATCTAGAATCGATTGCTCTAAGGGTTCCTCTAAAACATTAAATACAAACATATATTATTATTGTGCACAATTATGAATTCAGTTATGCACACTCATATATACTGAATATGTATGATGCATGTTCATGTCAAAAATCCAGGTTTCTTAATCCTAATCTTATCACATTATCGATCATGTGAAACTATACGCAAACCCTCAATCCAGATTTATTTCACACTCAACTTTCGAGACCACCTTGCTTAATTATTATCATTAGGTAATTGAGGTAATTAGGTAATACTTCCTTACAGAAAGTTGTCCCTCTTTGTCTTAGGCTTCCAATGATACTAAGTTCGTCTAATTTAGTTTAGTATACTGAAAGTTATACTCAAAAGATTCCAGGCTATTCTTGAGCTTCACCAAAATTCTTATCTCAAATTCAAATCAAATTCTGAAATTATTAGAGGCAGAATTATAATTTAATATCTTCATACAATTTGTATCCTTATGTCTCTGGTTTACTTCAAATAAAAAATCACTCCATTCAGATAACTACAGAGAAAGTTATGCCTAAAATACTGAAGCATATTCAAGCCATCAGGAACCTTCATCGCCACGAGCCAAAAGTTGGTCGCGGTGAACTTGCCAGAGAGCAAAATTCCTCGCCATATTCTTAAAAGTTCATCGTGGCGAACCCAAGAGTTGACCACGGGAAACTTTCACAGAAATGAAATCTTTCAAGTTTGTTATCTTCAAACTTCCCAAATTTTACGTTTCAATCTTATTCAAAGAACACATATCACACTTAAACCCATTCTTCTACTTTCATTTTAGCTCATCATACGTCAAACAAATCACATCTATATTTAAACACACAAACAAACTGATTCCTTACACAAGCTTTCTTTCACTACTGCATATTGTCCATTCTCATCTTCCTCTATGCCTTCAACTCATTTAACCCATTCTGAACACCACCGAAGCTACCCATCTTACACCCCTCATGCACAATTTCGTTTTCAATTATTCAAGCATCATCAGACTTATTCAATTAATTTCTATGAACAATCAAATATCCATGCATGTACTATAGGAAACAGAGTATATATTCACTGAATTTCCTAAAACAACACTTACTTGGTTTAACTCCAATTCCAGCAATAAAGTTCTCGGTGGATGACAAAACCAAGGATAACAGAATAAACACTCTCTAAGTAATGAAATTCTTACTTTGATGTAAGATTCAAAAACCAATTTCTCAACAGAATCAGTTTGGTGTTTTCAGTGAGGAAGAAGAACAACTCAATGAAGAACATGCAAACTGCAAAAATTTCCTTACCTAAATATGTGCCTATGTGGGTTACTGTTAATTTAACATTTGGTTCTATGCATGTGAGCCATTTGTTATTCATACAAGCTACCACATATCTCCAACATGTCAAGCCATTTGTCACACAATGAATGATGCCATATGTCAATCTTTAATCAGTCTACATGTCACACTAGGATTGGTCCAACTTTCAATATTTTTCTAAAATTCACCAAAAATTCCAAAATACCCAAAATATTACCAAAATTGCCAAATCACATTTTATATGCGTTAATAACTCAATCATACCCAGAATGTCATGAATGCATGCACAAATATTGGTATGAGTCCAAAAGTGTATATGCACAAATAAGTAAAAAAAACTCAGTTATGCAAAGCATACTATGCATTGAAATTTCTCAATATTCTAACCCCTAATATAAGGTGTTACACTTATGTTTCAGGTTGGCCTTAATTGCTTCCTTTGCTCTTCCCATGGCATCTAGAAAATAACTCATTATTGGCTTTTCTTCAATAGCAGCCAATCGAAGCACCCTCACTAAAGGGTCAAACTTGGATAAAAAATTAATATTGAGACCAAAATTATTTATCTTCTAGATAATGATGGAAACCTCCAATCTAGCATTAGACATAGCATGCTGAGATACAACCCACTTATCACTTGTAAACATTTGTCTAAACTCTTTCTTCATCGAAACAAAAGACTGATGTGATAAGAAACTTTTTTCAAATCTTGTCACTCCAGCACGACATAAATTCCTACCATTGATAAATTCCTTTATCATCAAATTCAAAACCCATGCACGATTATAGATAAACTTGGTCACCTTTTTTGCTTTCTGCATAGTCTCATCAATAATAGAAAAATACCAAGGATCTATCATATTCTCCAACATTAGGTTAATGCAATATACAGCACAAAGAGTTGAAGAAAAGAATTATACGTATTCTGTAACCTTCTTCATGCCTCTTTATAAGCGGAATCATAGTTAGTAATAAACTGAACAATATTTTCTAGCCCTACTTGATTCACATCTTCATCAAATATCGCAAATAAAGTCTCAGTATTCCCAATAAGGCCAGATGAATCAATATATTTCAAAAACATATAGCCATTTGCAGGATAAATTAAAAAAATTAATAATAGGCTCTTGTCTCCTACTTGTGCAACTATCACACATGATTGAACATCCATAAATAGCCCAATTCACTCTTTTTTCTGCCAAATAACTTCTAATTTTAGAAACTAAATAGCTTAAAAGTTTACCTTTTAAGTTATCAATCGAAGGAGCTTTGTATCTCGGACCATAAGAGGCTATTGCATCTACCATAGGTTGATAATAGTAAAAATGTGAAGCATTAAATGACGAACCTATATCATACCACCATCTAGCTACTGCCACATCGACATTATGAGCTGTTTCTCTTGATTGCATTGCTATAAATTGAAGGTTAGGCTCCAAAAGTTGTTTGTGGTGAAAAAACACTAGTCACCATCCTTCTTTTTTTCCTAGCATCAGATGCAGGTGTAACATTATCTTCCTGTTAGGCCTGTGATGGAACATTACCATTACCACCTTCAACATTTTAAGAAACGTTTTCATTTACCACTTCACATCAAGAATTACTTTTTTACATGGTTCTACATCTTCTTTAACCCCAGCTAAATGCTTCTTTAATCGAGTTATTCATCCACCTTTCAAATGCTTATTACAAAACAAACAAATAGTATGGTTCCTCATACTGGGAACCAATGCAACATGAGCCCAAGCTGGATCACTATATCTTCCTGAAGGGGTTTGATCAAGAGTACTTGAACTTCCTTCCATTTATCTTTTAAAAAATGAAGGCATATATCAAAATAAAAAACACGTAATTTCATTACACAAATACGCATGTTTATCTTATATAAGATAACTCATACATCATACGCAATTCAATTTCATCGAATACAATTCACCATAAGTCAAAAACTAACAATTCAATTGTTCAACAAACATAATTACATAAAACATACATAAACAATTTCCATTTCTAGCAATCACAACACATACATATAAACAATTTCCATTTGTAACAATCACAACACATACATAAACAATTTCTAACATTTTCTAACAATTTCAATTCTACCATTACAAAACATACATAAACAATTTCCATTTCCAACATTTTCCATTCCCATTAATTTTCAACAATTCCATTTCCAACAATTTCGAACAATTTCAATTCAAAGTTTCAAACATCACAAAACATACATAAACAATTTCCATTTGCAAATTTCCAACAATTTCATTTCTGGCAACCAACAATTTCATTTCCAACAACCCACAATTTGAACCATCACAAATTCAAAATTCATAAAATAATGAAATATATACATAAACAATTTCAATTTCTAACAATTTTTATTTCTTAATTTCAACAATTTCCAACAATTTCATTTATAACATTTTCTAACAATTTCAATTCAACCATTACAAAACATACATAAATCATTTCCATTTCCAACATTTTCCATTCCCAATAATTTTCAACAATTCTATTTCCAACAATTGTGAACAATTTAAACTCAAAATTTTCAAACATCACAAAACATATATAAACAATTTCTATTTCTAAATTTCCAACAATTTTCTTTCCAACAACTAACAATTCCATTTCCATTAACCAACAATTTCAACCATCACAAATTCATTTCCAACAATTTCAATTCAACAATTACAAAAACATACATAAACAATTTTCATTTCCAATAATTTATAACAATTTTTATTTCAATAAGAAGAGGTTTTAATTATTTTTTTGAAAAAATACCCTTGAATTTTTAAAATTTTCGGTACCAGCAGGTACCAACCAAAGCAAGCTGGTACCAGAACAGTAATTTTTATACCGTTTATCAGTTAGTATAGTACAAAAATCCAAACTTTGCCTAGACCTATAAATTATAGTTATTACCATCCAAAATGGATGAGATAGGCCGAGAAATATCCAACTTCTCCTTTTGCAAGTCAAAGGTAGGCTAAACAGAGGGCAAAATCGTATTCAAGAGGTCAAAATTAGGTAGGAGAGGTGCTTACAGTAAAAAGTCAACAATCAACGATCAATTGCCAACTATTAAAGTAGGACATGACAGAACATGTGGTAGGTCAACGATAATGTTGCAGAACTCATGGTAGTATACGTGGACACTGACTGGACACTCGGTCAGTAAAAGGGAGATCTGGTCAAGGCAACGCATGGTGACTTGCGGAGCGACAAACATGGCTAAAAATTACAGATCAGTAGAATAAGGGCTGATGAGTCGATTATTGCCGAAGTTGTAATGGAATCAAGTCGACCTTAAAAGAGCCATAACCTAGAGGAAACCAAGGCCTTTAAAGGAGAAGAATTTTAGCGAAGACAAAGGCTAAAAACAGGTTTAAAAAAAAGAAAGAAAGGATCGGGGCAGTAAACAAAAAGAAAAACTGATCAAGGATAGGGGAAAAAATAAGAGAAAATTGTAATCCTATGCTCTTGACACCATGGTATAAATTCTAAGAGAAGGATTGAGAACGTAGAAAAGAGGGAGAAAGAAGTGTATTTTATATTAAGGTAGGTTTGTAAAGTGTACAGGAGTAAGGTATTTATATAGGAGTCATAGGTATAAGTAAAGAAGTCTAGCGGTAAATTAGGGTAAATCAAGCTAATTACAATCAAATTACATAACTAAAAATTAGGCTAATATTGTGGTTTGACCAATGTTAACAATATATATACTTATATATTACTCCTAACTAATCTTAGAAATAGAACTTTAATAAAATTGTGGTTGAACAATGTTAATTGGACTTTAAACTCTTCTATCATCATGTGTTTCTATCCCATGTAAATTTCGTATATTATCGAACTTTCAAAATCTAAGAAAATAAGATTTTTAAACTATACATGGTCTCCCATAAGGCCATGTGTGGTGAACGTGTCTCACATTTAAGATTCAAAAATCAGCATCACTTTGATGTATGATCCTAGTAACTTACATGGTCGATAGACACGATCATTTTTTCAACTTACATGATCGTGTCTAACTCTATCTGGGATTGTCTACCCTCAAACTTCATCTTTTAACTTATACATAATCACAAAAGTTTGGTATAATGCACAGCACGTCATACATCAAGGAGGTGTAATGTCTGGTCTAGTGGATCTTCCCTAAATTGAATAAAAGTCTATTCACCATCCTAACTGCATGTGTAATTTCTGGTATAATACACACCACGATATACATCAAGGAGCCAGCAGCAAAGGAATATGGAACTAAGGATATACAATCTTTCTCCTTTTAGGTGGTAGTACAAGATCACCTGATAACTTAAATTAAGTTATTAATGGTGAGCTAACTATATTGGAATGCTTCATATTAAACCTCTGAAGAACCTGTTCAATATACTTTTCTTGTAATAGCCACAACTTTTTAGCCTTCTTGCATAAATAATCTCCATACCTAAAATATGTTTTGCAGTACCCAAATTTGTTGTGTCAAAGGACATGGAAAAGTCCTCCTTCAATCTCTAAATTATGTCAGTATCTTATCCCACTATCAACATATCTTCCACATATAAGAGAAGGATGATGAAGTTACTACTAAGAAATTTTTTGAAGTCCATACACGGATTAACAAAAATTTGCTTATAGTTTTTACTAGTCATAAACAAATTGAACTTCTTGTACCATTGCTTCATTACCTGTTTGATCATATAAAGACGCTTCATCAACTTGCACATTAAGTCCTCTTTCCTTTTGAATTTAATCCCTTCCATTTGTGCCATATTTATCTCCTCATTTTAGTCACCGTGTAAGAAGGCTATCTTTATATTAAACTGTTCAAGTTCTAGATCTATACTCACAAGTAGGCTCAAAACTGTCTATATAAATGTCATCTTAACTACTGATGAAAAGATCTCGTCAAAGTCGATATCCTTTTTTCTGATTTTATCCCTTAACCACTAGTTTGCCTTACATTTCATTAACTTGTCACCATCTTTTTTAATCTTAAACACTCATCTATTCTTAACCCCTCTTATTTTTTAGAAGCTTAAAAAACTTATAGGTCTCATTTTTCTTCAAGGAATCCATCAACTGTTGCATTGCCTTAAGTTAAAAGTCTTTATCTTTAAGTGACTGCACTTCTTAAAAATTCTCCAACTCCTTCTCAATAGTGACCCGGAGATATTTTGAACTCAAGTATCTAGTCGAAGGCTTCTTCACTCTAGTTGACCTTTAAAGTTGGACATCTTTTAATACTTGACCATGTTTCTCCCTCTGCTCATAATGCTCACAGACCTTTATACATCTTCTAGAAGATTTGGCTCATACGGCTCACCTTTATCAGTTTGCACTTGATCATTTGCCTCCTTCACCTGTAGGTTAATTAATAATAGTATAAACAGGAGTAAATTCTGTAGTAATGTAAGACAAATTAATGGAAGTAGTCTTGTCTTCTTTAATAAGATATGTACCCATCTCATGCTTGTAGAAGATTATGTCTTTGCTTCTGAAAATCTTCCACTTTTTCGGGTTATAGAACCCATAGGCAAGCTCCTTATCACCATATCCAACGAACACATAAAGATTAGTCTTCGAATCCAACTTTGATCTTTGCTCCTTTGGCATATGTTTGAAAGCTTTGTGGTCAAACACCCTCATATACAAATAAATTGGATCATTTCCCTTCCACACTCTCTTGGAATGTCAAGATCCAAATGGACTAAGGAGTTCTATTGATAACATATACTGTAATTTTGGTAATTTTGACATTTGGGGTATGCACCAAATCTTCTCCACAACAGTTTAATTCATCCTCGTAGCAACATCATTATGCAATGGGATATCAAGTTCTATCTTCTCATGTCTTATGTCATATCTCGCATAATACTTCTTAAACTCATTAAAGGTGTACTCACCTCTATTTTTAGTTCAAACACTTCAAATTTTTCTCTATCTCCTTTTCCATTATGATATGAAAATTCTAGAAGGACTTAAGCACCTGGCTTTTTGTTTTCAGTATATAGATCTAAGACTTGCGAGTAACATCATCAATAAAAGTAATAAAATACTTATTACCAATTTCCACCTGTGGAATCTGTCCTAAAGGGACCGTACATTTCATAATGCACCAAATCTAACTTAGTCTTCCTTTTGGTAAACCTTTTCTAGAAGACACTCAATGTTCTTTTCCAACTATCGAATAATGACATGAAATGAGAGAAACAATAGTTTTTACAAGGATAAGTGATTTCTCAGCTGGTAATTTAATCCCCTTCTTGTTAACGTGTCCTCTGATCGACGGTTTATGTATGATAAGTTTTAATATTTTTAACCCCAATAATACCAAAAGCACACAGTTCGTTCACGTAGTACCTAGTTATCAATCCCACGAGGAGGGGTAATTTAATCCTAAAATCTAAGGTTTAACTCAAATTCAAAAAGAATTGAAATAAACAACTAGGCAGAAAATTAATCAATCAATAATCAATCTCAAGAATTAACTTCAGAAATTATAAACAAGATAGCAATTTGCACAACCCAATCAAGAATCAACCTAGGAACTACCAATTGAGAGAAAGGAGTTTTAATCTGCCCTTAATTCAAACCTAATTGATTATGGAATCACTAATTACAGGGTCTAGACGGTCCTAAGATGGATTACTCTCTCTCGAGTTATAATCTTTAACCCTAATTTATAAACCCTAGTTTAGATTATAGGATTGTATTCTCTCGATTTCCAATTAACCCAAAACCTAAATTAGTTCTGAAATTGTCCAATAACCTACCGAAAACCTATGCATGATCTCTTATTACACAATTTTACTAGTTTGATTCAATTCTTAATCTATCAAACTACCTAACTCTCGTTAGCCCAATTTGATGATTTTCACTTGTTCATCCTCTCAGTTTATTATCAAATTATTAAAAGTAGAAATTGAATCACAATAACTCAGTAAAAACACAATAAATTAAACTTCATTAATCTCAAAGATAAATATCTCGAAGGTGAGTATAGATATAAATTAACATTCAACAAAACCTAATCTCAACTACTATCCTAATTCTATACATCAATAAAATTGAAATAAAATTAGAAAATACGAGTGGAATGGATTAATGGAGGCATTAACAGCAGGAAACCTCCTGTTTCGGGAAGTACTTCATGTAGGCTTCTTCTTCATGTCTCTCATCCTTCAATTCCTTCCTCAAATCTCTCGATAAGCTCTCTAGGGTTTTCAGAATTTGGCTGATGCAAAAATCTCCTTTTTCTATTCTTTATGTTCTTTAAATACCTTAAAAGCCCTAGGGTTCGTTTGGGGTCAAAACAGTCCAAAAAGTTTCTTGAAACTTGACATTTTCACCTATTTTTGTCTCATCGTGGCTTGCCTGCCACGATCGTAGCCTAGTTCAGACCTCTTTATCACAATTGTGACCAAAGTGTCACTATCGTGGCCTAGATCCTGGTGGCTCACATCTTTCTATCACGATAGTGGCCTATTGTGCTACGATTGTAGGTTGTAGTTCATCCATATGCAGTTGTTGCTCGCCATCTTCTCAATCATCTCTTTTGCTTCATCAACAGTCTTTCACATTAACGATCCTCCTCAAGCGGTCAATTGTGCCTCTTGTTAATGGGTTCACTCCATTATAGAATGTCTGCAACAGGAACTCCTTTGGTAGGTTATGGTGTGGGCACTTCCGTTACAAATCCTTATATCTTTTCCACGCTTCGTAGATTGATTCCCATTACCTTGTTGGAAATTTATGATTTTCTTAATAATCTTCATGGTCTTAGTCAACAGGAAATACTTGTCCAAAAAGGCACACACCAGCTGGTCCCATGTCATAATGTTAGCTGGGCTCAGTGAGTGGCATTAAGCCTTCACTCTGTCTCTAAGGGTAAAGGGAAACAATCTGATTAGGACCGCATCTTCTGACATTTGATGATATTGAAAAGTATCACATATCTCGTGGAAATTAATTATGTGTGTGATATGAATGATTTTTTGCTATATTTTTATATATTATTTCATTTGAATTCATTCCTTTTTTTTATGTTTAATTACTCATTTTGTGTTCCTATTGATTTTACATGTAGATTTAATGACGGAATACAAGTAAAAGATTAAGCATGAAAATACATATAGCTGGTGGACAAGGCACGTCAAAACGACATCACAGCAAGGAGAAGCAAGGAGAGTAAAACACAACGTATAAGGCAGTAGCAAACGTCTCTGAAATGTAGATAACATTTACATTTCACGCAAACAATGTCTGTGAAATGCAGCATTAACATTTACATTTCACGCAAACAATGTCTATGAAACGCAGCATACGTTTTGTTTAAAATGCACGGAAGAGAGCTGTAAGGTTAGGTGAAAGAGGGGTTTGGCATGTACAGTAGTGGGGGACATTAGAGTTTATTTGTCCCATCAATAGCACAATAGAATAGTAGCTTAGGAGTGAAGAGCTGCAGCTTAAAGGGGGTGACAGAATCAAAAAAGAAGAACAACGCAGTGAAAAGAAGAGAGGAGTGGTGATAGAAAACAAAATATAGTGGTAGTAGAGAGAGCGTGAAACAAAGGAGTGAATAGTGACAGTGGCCAAACCTTAAACTTTAATTGTCCCATTGATGAATAGTAACTAGGAGAAGCTTGCGGCAAAGTGGAGACAACCAAAGGGGGCTTTGGTTGGGGATGATTTTGGTGAGGCTTAAGCTTTTTCTTGGGAGACCCATGGAAGGCTAAACATCCCGACACCGATGACCCGAGTTAAGCATTTTTTATTATTTTGTTATTTCTTTCTCTCATTAGGAATTGATTGTGTTATATTGTGTGGATTGATTGGGTATTTGAATGATGATAATTTTAATGCGCTATTGAATCGTTTTTCATGAAAACCCATTGCTATAATCAAATGTAATACGTAATTGTTATATTCCCAATTCATGTGTAGTGACTAATGGTTCCAAATCATTAGAGATAACATAACATAACATAGGTTAAATAATTCGAGCTTGTTTTATTATTACCTAGGTTGGTCTATTTTCTGATTCATAATACAGTTGTCCAGATAAACTTAGAGAGCTTATTTTGGGTTTTCCGATAGCTAGGGTTAATTAACAAGGCACTTCGTGATTAACTAGGATCTAAGAAAAAATCGGGATTAACAGAGCTTGTTGTTAATCTATGATCGATAATTGCTAAGAGAGATAAAAGAACAACAAATAAATGAATTATGCTTAATTAGGATGTAGGCCAATATTGAACCAAAGTGTTGGCACACGAAATTTTTCGTTAAATTAAGCATAATAGTTTATAGAATAAGCATGATATTTGAATTTTTTCCTTAGAATAATTTTTGGGATCATGATAGAATCATTTTTTTGGAAATTATTTATTTATTAAAATGTGAGTAAAATTTTATTTCGCTAGTTAGTGAAATAAATGCATAAGAATGAATTGAGGGCATTTTTGGCATGTAA
>JANZXR010000002.1:7917311-7935377 GCA_027575705.1 Erythroxylum echinodendron | reverse complement strand
TCAACTTGAATACTGCCGAGGATCCTAAAGTAACATACATCGGTGGGCACATTGGGAAAATTGTGGAAGTCTACATCAATGACGTAATTATCAAGTCTAAAAAACAGGGTGACCATGTAGAACATCTCAGGCAAGGATTTGAGAGACCGAGGAGACACTAGCTCTAGCTCAAGCTCAATCCGTTAAAGTGTGCTTTTAGAGTCAGAGGTGGAAATTTTCTCAGATCTTTGGTACATCAGAGGGGCGTAGAGTTTGACGATAACAAAGCATCCAAAAGCTACTCTAGGCAAAGGCATTAGCTAAATGGTTTTCTAAATAAGTTAATGGCCACCATAGGGCTTATACTTCTAAGCCCAATGGTGCAGGGGGCACATATTTACACCGAAAAATGTGTTTGGCCCATTTTTACTATTTTGGCCGAAAACCCGAAGCTCAAAGAAAGCCCATGGTTCGAAGTCCAAAAGAAAGCCATTGACCCTGGCCCATCAGATTCCAGTGTTCAGCAAAGAGGGAAAGTAGTAGAGTTGGAGTTGGAGTGGGAGTCTAAAAGTTCAAGATAATGAGGAGATAAGGATAAAGTTTTATCCAAATTTTATCTCTATCTCATATTTTATCTCTATTTAGAAAGATAAAATTTTATCAAGATTACAAGTTGAATTACAATAGGACACTCATCATCGTTGGCTATAAATAGAAGTTTTGAACTAGAAAGAAGACTCTCCAATCTCTGACATATCAAAAGCCTGGCATCTCAGCAAATCTATTAATTTATTTCTATTTTCGGCAATTCTCTATTTTTTTCTTATCATTAGTCTTTCCTTTTCAATTGATTCCAAAAATTTTCAATTTTCTTCGTCATTGTGTTTTGCCGAATTGTTTATCAATAAAGCAAAGTTCTTTTCTGTTAGATTTTTGTCCCTTTCTAGCATACACAATCGTTTGATTTTAGTAAGAAATTATGAGTCGCAATACTTTCTTTCTTATTTCCTAGTGTGGAATCACTTTAAATTCCTGGCACACTCGCAAACCGAAACAAACGGCTACGTATTAACCTTTAGTCAAAATAAAGGCAAACATATGGTAATATATGTATCCTTATCAAAACATAAGTTAGATGATATATAGGTTCAAATTGACTTTTCTTTTTTTTCACATTGCAAAACAGTTCTTAATAAAGATTGTTTATGATTAAATTCATTCTCGAGAAAGGTACCCTCGTTTATAGTTTGAAGACTTTCCACTTTTTAATGCTGTGGGATAGATCTACCTACTAATAACTCATATCAAGACAACATACCTTCTTTCTTTCTCATTTAGAGGCATTATATTTTGTTTTTCGTTGGAGATTTTGCTGAATAAATTATGCACAGGGCCAGCCTTAGTAAGAGCAAGAAGGGTCCTCTCTTAGAGCCTATACTTACTGAGAGCTTGCTAATTACAAATTATTTTACAACATAAGAGTTTTTCACTTAACCAAAATGAGTCTGAAAAAAGTTATTCTTTTTCAAACATTTAAAAGAACTTATTTATATTGCAAATATCAATCTCAATTTGGTAAAAAAAAATAGTTTGGTTTGTCATCATACGTGCAAAAACTTCTTTATGAGAAGTAAAACAACAGTGAAAGCAAACATTTCAAAATAAAATTGCTCTAACTAAATGTTAATATTTATATTTTTTTACTTGAAATTCGGTAAGTGAAGGTCTTAAATTCAAAAATTTTGTTCTAGGTAAGAAACACATCTCATTTATTCTCTGAAACTTTTTTTATTTTCTTGCTTTAAATTTTAGGTTTTCTCAATAGTTCTTTTGACTTGAAGATTGAGTAAAAATTTGCAATTTAATTATGAGTATAATAAATTTTAATTTTCTACTTTTGAATTGAAACTTAGACTAAATTTTGACTATAATTTATCTTTCTTTTATTTCTTATTTCAATTACAGTTTATCTGAAAAAATTGAAATTTATCAATTTGATTATATAATATATTTTTCAATTGCAATTTTAAGTATATTTTAATTCAAATTGAAGTTTATTCAGTATAGTTTCTCTCCTTCATTTCGCATATATCATAGTTTGTAGTTTTTATACCTTATTTTCTTCTTCAATTGCAATTTATCTCTCTTTCATTTATTAAGTTACAATTAGCATTTTTTAATTTACAAATTTGAGTGATTTGGTATGTATAAATTTAATTTTGTAAATTATAGAAGAAATTTGGTTTTAATATTTATATAATGTGAATATTGTTGTTAGTCTCTATTCTATTTGGTGAAAAGTGGATGACTGTTAGCTTTTGATGTTTCAAAATTACTTTTAAAATCAAAAATGAATTATGAGTGTGATAGCTTTTATTATAAAAACTTACTCTTTCTTTTTTATTTTAATATAAGATATTAAATTTAGTTTTCTTTCTTTGTCGGAAATATATAATATCATTGATATATTATATAAATGGTGGAGTTACTGTTATTCTGTTGTACCTGCCTACTTTTTCTAGTTCTATATATATATGTATATACATGCTTTTGTTCTTTTCTAGTTCAATTGTGTTATAATTATTTTATATGTTGCTTAAAAACATTTGTTGAAAAGCGAAAAAGGAAAAATGAAAAAGGAAACAACTATAATAGTTGATATCCTAAAAATGAGTTATCAATAAATTTGTTAAAAAAGAATGTCTCTTTCAATGAGAAATATAGGAAATTATGTAAAGAGAAATTTGAACAACCTAATAAAAATTAAAGTGATAGGATTTATATTCATAAAAATGTTAGCAATTTGAGTAAGTATAAACATATATCAAATGCATTCAATTTAGAAAATTTAAGAGTAAATGAGCAACTAATCCCTCTGATAAATATTTATAATTATAGAAATTAAAATAATTTTGATAATAAAACAAAGAATATTTTAATTCAAAAAAACTAATAAGGAAATTTTGTATTTTCTCTAGACAATACATATTTGTATGTTGTGATAGGCTTTCTTTTTAGTTTGTCCCTAACATATAAAACGTTAGGAACAGTCTTGATTTTGCATGACCATGCGAGACGAGCCTGTGTTCATTGGTAGAGGATTCCAGGTCTTCCCTATCACCACAGTTTAAATTATGAAAGATTAAACTTTTCGATGCATCCCAATTCAATTCAAGTATCTTATGTGATAGTTAATGGATCGTTTACTAAGAAAACAAATAGCAATATGTAATTAGAGTGACACGTTTTTGCCAGTCGGATTATTGACATATTTAACTGAAGCATGGGAAACTACAAAAGTACACTTATATCAATTTAATCATATATCACGATTCCATTTGTACTTCAACTATCTTGCGCTTCATAAATTCATTACTTTGTAACAATCCCAAGGTTTTTTTGCGACATGAAATCATCAATTTGAGTAACATTTACAGCATAATATTGTTTATTCCTCAAAACGTGTTCATTTATTCGTTTAATATGTTGATATACCTTAGTTTAAACATAAATTTGCGGACATATAAATTAATTTCTTGGCAACTATATGACAACTCCTTACAATTTGATAATGTTTATAAGTTTGATTGGAAAAGAATTCTTATTCATTATTTAAATATGTATAATTTATTGACCAGAATGAAAAAAAAAAGAAAACATTAATATATTATGAACGAAAATATACTTTAGTAGCAGGATCATTTATGCACTTACTATGAACAATTATTTTTTTGTAAGTAAATAAAATAACATTATGCAGTATATGCTGTAAACAAAGAATAGAAGCAGTTGAAAATTACAAAATTTTAAACTAGGAAATTATTCACTATATGCGAGATATGGCAATTAAAATATTCTCTTGTTTATCCACTAAGAAAACAAAACAAAATAATAAGTGATGGTCATTAGAACTTCCCTATCATTTTGGAAATATAAGATTACCCATTTTGATAATCAATTAAAGATTTTCACGACATAGCACCCCACATATATACTTTTCCCAGTTTGTATTACAGACTCACTTGAAAATATGTCCAATGAAAAACTCACTTGCAAATAATGAAATCAGTGAAGTAATCACCAAATTGTATAAACAGCTCCACTGTTAACTTTTAGTAATTCAAATAATAACCTTATTAAATGGATGAAGTTATCGCTCAACTTATAGTTAATTTGTATCCAGAGGTGATTAAAAGCGGTAAGAAGTTCACTTCATTCATTGACATAGATACAGTCCATTACATTAATATAACCACAACTTATGACAGTATTAGTTGTTAGTGACTGAAAACATACTACATAGCCAACCAGAAGAATGCAGATACAAGAAACTTGTACATAACGAGATGTAATTATGCCGGGAGCTTAAGCTTTTTGCCAGCAGCTTGATCACTTGATTCCATGCTTGAAGTTTCAGCTACAACACCCTGAAACATGAAATGTCAAATAGAACAAGTTCCATCATAAATAATGATCAAAATTTAAGTTTCTATTGATAACTTAATATTATTGAATGATCATTAATTAGATAAACTGAAAATGTCTTGAACTTTAAATGGAACATAAGAACTTTAGATTAGATTAGTTGCTTTAAGCTGCAATGCAAATTTTGTAAATTGAATCTTTATTCTTGAACTCGTTTTTCCATGGTTATAATTCTCTCAAATTTCATTTCGTGGTCAATAAGATAGTGTTTGTAAAGAAAATCCGTACCCAAGAAGTTTAAAAAATTATTCTAAATTCTCAGTTATTAGATTATAATTACCATTTCTGCTGTGGTTATGTATTATTAATTATTTTCCATACTTGATATCTAGAAGCACAAAACAAATGACATGATATGGTGTGTGGTGCAGTAAATGGCCCTTGAGATTCGGTCTGCACCCTTTCAAAGCGTCACACTGAATCTTGAAGATAATAGAGAGCAACAAAGGTCATATCCAGGAATATTATCTGCAAAAGGGAGAGAATGTACTTACAGCTCTCACATTCTTTTTTGCCAGAAAAGCTTTCAGAGCCTCTTCCTGTACGATAACATGGAACAACAATGTTAAAGAAGAGAACAAGCAGATGAAAGACGGGTTAGGTGGCATCTTGAGAGTAAGACGGGTTAGGTGGCATCCTGAGAGTCATACCCTTGCAAACTTGATCTCTTCCGCAGATAGGGTAGGTGGTTCCATAAGCTCTATCTCTATGGATGGCAGCTTGACAGTGTTGTCAGGCTTCTGGTTTTCCATTCTCTGTGAACACAGACTACTATAGAGAGAGTGATGAGAAGGAAGGAGAGTGTATGCGATGTTAGAACTTGTAAGTGAATAGAGCTGATATAAAGACAGGGACGGAAAGAAAGAGAAAAGAGTTGGTGTGCCAAAGCAACATGCAGGAAGGAACTAATGTGGCAGGCCAGGGGCTCGAAGATAAGCACGTTCGTCAAGCTTATTGGTTTGTCTCTATTCTCAACTTCTGAAACCGTCCTGCTTCTTTTACAGCCAAAAAGTTGTAGATTATAATCGCATTGGCTAAACTACAATCACTTTTCATGATATTTCTGGTTCTTGGTTTCATCTTTTTATTAGAATCTAAAGCTATAATTTCTCTATCTTCTCAAAACTTGCGTTCATTATATTGAGAATGTAAGTCTATGTCTTGAGAATGGGAACTAATTTAGTTACATCATCAATGCAGTTTGTTGTTCAAAAGTCCTGAGTAAGAACAAAGTACTTCCTCTTTTTGGTCAAAGTACACAGACAAACTGAAAGCTAATATATTAATTGTATCACTCTCATTTATTTCTTTCATTAATGGGTGAGGATCTTCCTTTCTTCCTTAGCATTCATTGCAGATTCAATGTCCATTGGCTTCACTTCATTTGCTATTGTATCGGTTATTATATATTGTTCTTCAACAAAGTTAAACTCTATAGCATCTATTTTGCCAGAAAGAAAATTCAGATATCTCTGTCTACTCCTGCATGTTTTGAAGAATACTAAACTTCTTCTTCTTCTCTTTTTTTTTAATAGAATATTAATTAACATCACAATGGAAGTTTGATTAAACACTACACAACATTCTTGAATAAGAACTTTTTAAGACTTTGGAGTTTGGAGTTGAAATATTTATAAAAAGTAAACCAAAAAAAAGTCGTGAAACGTTATAAATACGACAAAATGTTTTATTCGAACATAATATGACAAGGCATTTGATATCTGACTAGGATATAAAGCGACAAAAAAATTTTATCGTGATGTAAAACTTTTAATTAGTTGAGACTATGATACTTATTTTTATTTTTTATTTACAGCATGGTTAGCATAATCTAAGGTTTCATTTTCTTGGTTCTAATGATTTCGTTTACTATTAATATTTGGTAGCTATTGCTTTGTAGCCACAACAATCTGATTTTGCCTTTGTTTAAAACTAAAAAGAAATGGAATACGCAAGGTAAAACCAACATATATGTGACGAAAATCTGTAAACCGAAATTCTCTTCAACATCAATAAGTGGTACATAGGATTGAATGAACAAATTGTTTTCCTAATTAACTACCTTAATATACTATTTTCACCTTCCATATAAACACATAATAATCTTCTTCTTCTGAAGACAATAGAAAACTGAAACTTTTATGTTTTGCGGTGATGCACCAGAAAAAAGATACTTGTACACTATACTTGTACACTCGAGAGCAAATGGGTGCAATTTGGAAACAATTTAGACAAG
Source organism: Erythroxylum echinodendron (assembly GCA_027575705.1). Classification (NCBI taxonomy): domain Eukaryota; kingdom Viridiplantae; phylum Streptophyta; class Magnoliopsida; order Malpighiales; family Erythroxylaceae; genus Erythroxylum; species Erythroxylum echinodendron. Next base: position 7,928,677 of record JANZXR010000002.1, on the reverse strand, counting down.
TTTAAAATCGATAGGTGAAGAAGGTTCGTCATGCTTTCAGCTTCAGGACAAAACTTGGGTTTATTAGTTTGCCATGAGGCCCAAAATGCTTCAAATCAACTAAGGTCGGTTACAGGATTGAGCAGACACGATCAAAAAACAAAAACCCGTTACGTAACCTAAATCTTCCTTCTTCCTAATAGGGTTGCAGTTTAATTGATTTCAATAAACATTTCAAAATTGGACTTACACGGGATTAAGCTTGATGTTACTTTATATATATATATATATAATTTTTAAGAAGCTGGTAGCAAATTATAATTTCGAGTCTTGTCAAGTGGACTGGTAAAAGATGAGAAAGTAGAACAACGTAGAAAGAAACGGCATTGGATGTTCCCTCAATAGTTTTATATTGCACCCAGGTCATAGCCAAAGCCACTTAGAGTTACCCTATAAATGGTGTACTTTAAGGGAAGGTTGCTTATTAAAGAAATAAAATCGTGAAGGAACTTAGTCAGAACATAAAGGATTTTGAAATAATATATTTCACGAATGTCTTAACAATCCGTTAGAACTTTGAAAGGCTTCACATTACAAGGATTTTACGCTGCATTTAGTTGCTGTGATCTGGTTTCGTACCTTGGTACGAGATAAAAATTGGAGACAGAGACAAAACAAAAATGGTAGACAAAAGACTGTTTGATTGTAGTGGACAAAACAGATAAACTGTATTTGTCTCAAGTATAATTATGTGTTTGGTTGCAGTAAACAAAACAGAAAAATTATGAAAAAGACATCTTTACCCCTATAGTGTAATTTAATGAAAATCATATATTTATGTGGTAATCACGTATTTCAAGAGTTACCTAACTTTTTTTTAATTACCATGTTGGACTAATTTGGAAAATATTATAAAATAAATTAGTTTTTTCAAGTAACAATAAAATGTGTTTGTTTTTCGAAATATTTTTGTAACAAACTAATTTTTTTTAGTATGAAGATGGTCTTAATTCCACTCTTGATAATAATAATAATAATAATAATAATAATAATAATAATAATAATAATAATAATAATAAAAGATAAAATCATATTACTAGAAAATATCAAATATACTTCCTAACATACATAACTATTTAGTCTAATTGAGTTATATTACGCTTCCTAACATACATGAAGATCAAGTCACACAACAAATTAATACATTATTTCATGAAGTCTTTAACTAGTAGGTCGAAAACTATTCCAAATACAAGAAGTAAAATTCCGTTAGGCCTTGCATTTTTTTCCTTCAAATTTGCTATGGTATTTGCTTGATCATTAGCGGTTTTTTGGTTGGCACTGGATTTAAACCCTCAGTAGCTTCCTCCCTAATTTGACTATGATTGAGATGAGCCCACCTCTTTTCATACAACAGATAAGCACTTTGTGCCTCCTCCCTCGTCCGATATCCCTTGAATTTGGCATTAGGATATCCGTCAACTAACATTTTCACCTCATCCCAATATGTGAAAATGCCTACTTGACGGCCACAAAAAATGACATAGTACCCATATTTACCAATGGTTGCTTCACCCGTCAACAAATGCATCTCATCATCATCATTCATCCATGTATTAACAAAGTGAAAACCACACATAACACACCAACCATTTACAATAACAATAACAATAACAGAATATAACATAGATATATACATATATATAATTAATAACATCCATTAAAACATCTAACACTTCTAATTAAAGGGTTCCTACCATCAAGGTTTAGTTCCTACCAATCAACATGCCTAGTTCTAGCTGAATTAATCAAAGCTACATGTCATAGTAGCTTTGCCAAAAAATGATTGCATCTACATAATAGAACAACCATCAAAAGACTAGTCCATATCCTAGTTCATCATGTTAAATATCTTAGCTAGGCAGCATGTTCATGATTCATAAACAAGGAAAATAACATCTAAATACAAAAGTCAGCAGCACATCATTTATCAAAAGCTTCTACAACCATTATTTATCATCAAGTGGCCAAATCACATTTCTTGTAACATATCCCTCACATAAGCCTCCTTTTGTTCAGTTGTCAAACTCCAAAACATTTTTCCTGCTTGTGGGTTCCTTGAAAACATCTTTGCGGTCTTGACAACCTCTTGAGTTGTGAAACCCAAAGTCCCCAGTACTTCACCTAGTTTTGTTCCAAATTGCCCCACTATTGCATCAGCAAGCATTTTAGCATTATCCATACTGTTTTGGATAGCAATATCAAAGGATGCAGCAAGAGCCTCCAGCACTTCAATATCCCTCTTCCTCTTCCTTCCTCTTCCCTTGTTGGTTTCCTTGGATGGCAGTGGTGTTGCTTGATGAAGCCATAGAAGGCATTATGTTGCCTGAACCATTGGCTGCAGCAGCAATTGTATGGGCTGTAGAGGCAGCAACAGGGGCAGCAGTAGGGGCTGTAGGGTCTTCAATCGTAGCAGGGCTTTCTCCATCTGAATTTTCATTCAAATCCATCTGAGCAACAGCATCTGCAGCAAATTGAGCACCTGAATCATTGGCTCTATCTTTCCCAAAGATAAATTCAAGTCTAAAGTAGAGGGGGAAAGGCTTCCCTGGAGTATAATACTTTGCACCATTTTTCTGCAAAAAGATCAAGTACCCATTAGTAGAATTAATATATATGTAAAAAGATGAATGTTGTAAGAAGAGAATGGAATAGATATGCTAATTATCTTCACCCATGCATCCAACACCTACTCGCTGTCAACTTCAACACATTGTTTCCCTTCATTCCAACCAAAACCACTGCATCCTAACACGCTAGCAGCTGTTTGGTACTTGTCCTTCGATCTCTTGTGTTTGTTCTTTGTATGCTTCTTGTTTATCCCACAATCAACAAACATATGCAACATCTTGGTGGCAAGCATTTGAAAAGTCCCTGGCTTAAATTGACCATTATCAGCTCTCCATCCATCAACAACAGCTTCCTCCATAAAGCTAACAAAAGCTTCAGTTTCTGCTGTAGTCCACACTCTAGCCATTGAATCCTGAACATTTTCATTCCATACCCATACAAAACCATCAACAAGATTTCAAAACCATTCATTTATTTATTCATCCACTTTAACACACCCATTCATCAATCATTTCAACGACAACAACAAACACTCATGAATTAAAATTTAAAAAAAAAACAATACTAAAACAACAAATACTCATGAATTAAAATTTAGAAAAATAATCATTCAAATACACTAAAATGTTAACAAATCCAATCCAATATCTCCAAAATACATAAAACAACTACAATGAAAGTTATTAATGCATAAATAAACGTTTATCAATTAATGCCGATTTCTCCATTCATCAAACATTTCTATAGCTAAATCCTTTCTCCATTGTATCCATTCATTACTTGTCTCAACACGATCAACATATAGAGGGAAAGGTGCATCCTCCCCTTCAGGCATATGTTCAGGTTCTAGAGGAGTAATTTCAGCAGGGTCAGTTGTCATGTGCAGACTAATGAAATTGTGGAGAAGGCAGCATGCAATGATTATGTGAACATGGGTGTTTGCTTGAAAAAAGATGGATTTCTAAGAATTTTCCATCTTTTTTTCAGCAAGCCAAAGGCTCATTCTATGCAATTCCTTGCAGAGGAGTGCCTTTTATTATACAACTCGTTTTGGTTCCTAGTTGCCCTCCCATCTCTTGCCCACTCTTGGATGTGGTATCTGGTACCTCTATAGGGTGCAAAGAAGCCGGGCCCATTGGTATAGCCAGCATCAACTAAATAATAGTTCCCTCTACAGAAATGACACTAAATAATTACTATTGGTATAATTGGTAACATAAATATAGAGTTGACTAACTAAATTAATATGGATTTAGTCCTACATACCCCTTTGAACTTGCAGTCCATTAGGCCTTGTGACAGCATCACGAAGGACCCTTGAATCAGAGGTTGACCCCTCCCATCCAGCAAAGATATAGAAAAAATTCAAGTTTATGTCACAAACCCCTAGCATATTGGTACATATTTTACCTCTCCTACCTCTGTATCTTGGTTTATCAGCTTGAGGCACCATTATATCTAAGTAGGTTCCATCTAATGCTCCAAGGCAGCCCTTTGAACAACATTCCAGTACATGAAATTATTTCAGAACTATTGTACAATGAATTAGATATGAAATTTATTTTTATCATAACTGAAAACTAACCTTAAAACACTTCCATCGAGGGTCTATGCAATCCTCAGGGATTGGAGTTGGTTTGACGAATAAGATTTCTTAAAGTCTTAAAACTTCTTTGAGAACACTATGAAAAAGCCTACTGATTGTTTCTCCAGATCTCAAAAACCTAACTTAGAGAACCCTATTTGACTCATTTTATGCTAACACTCGAAGGAACAAACAAACTTTCTACTCAATAGACACATGCCCATCACTCCTCAATCTACCATGGACTTGCAACATTCTACATAATTCTTTGAATGCATGCATGTCCATTCTTAAATCCCACATTGCATTCCTATCACCCTCATCCAAAATACGTGCTAAGTTACTTTGCCTAAGAGGAATTGTTAATGCCCTAGAACCTCTGGCACATTCACTCCTAAACAATTTCTTGGTGTATAAATAAATGCAAATTAATAAAAGCATCCTCATCTTGTCTATGTCTGCATTCATAGTTTCAAATAAAGTAATTGTATTAAACAACGTATCAGGATCCATTCCTATGAAAAAAAAAATAGTCACAACCTACTTTAAAGCAGCAACTAAGTCATAGAAGCAAATAACTTACAACAAACAATAGAGCATCAACACATTTTTCAAGAAAAGGGATTGAAAATAGTAGCAATTAAACGGCAACAAAAAAACAAAGTGATTGCATTATAGTAAGAAAAAAGCCAGCATCAAATTTATCAATAAAAGAGATTGAGAATAGCAAATAGATTAAAAAACAACAACAAAACAGGAAGCAATATCTTGGTCGAATAGCAGGAAAACAGTAGCAAAGAAATTAAAAACTAGCAAGAAACTAGTAACAACTTATTGGTGGCAGCAACAAAATAGCATCAACATATTGTAAATTAAAAAAATTCTATACCTGAGCTTGCTTAAGAAGAGACAAAGCTTCAAAAAACAGCACCTTCAACCCTCTGATTTCATCCCATAAAAAAAGTCTCTTGGATTACAACAAATAACTTACAATAAGCAATAATTAGAAAAAAATGGAGCATTTTAAATATTATTTATTAGTGTTGTATAAAGTTTACCAAAAAAGAAAAAGACCTGCTTTTCTTTTTTTATTTTACAAGACCTACTTTACATTTTCTTTACATCATGTCTATATACAAGTGAACGGATTATACATGAAGAAAAAGAAACAATCAAAGAAAGAAAGAAAAGAGAAGATTACACCATATGCTTCATAAATTTTTTTTCTTGCAAAGCAAACGGATTATACATGAAGAAAAAGAAACAAACGAAGAAAGAAACAAAAAAAGGAAAGAAAAACAAAAAGGGATCTGGCTTTTTTACTAAGTTCTCAATACTTCTCATCATTAAAATTCCTATTTTTTGAATTCATTCCATGAGACCACGATCCTAAATCAAAACCCATGAAACCTGTAGGTCAAAAAATCAGATTCTCTAACCCTCCCACTACTATGAATCATATCAACTACAAATCGAAGCAAACAACCATGACTACATCAACTAAAATTCAAATCCAAAATGGGTCATATAACCGGACTCCAACCTACCATCCGACTTAGTAAGAACTTACCTTTTGGTAAGCACCTTTTTTATTTTAAATAATCTTTGTTCCTTTTAAACATTTTCAGAAAACCACGACATTAATCTAAATAGATAACCATAATAAATTTCAGAAATCAAAAAAGAATTCAGTTATTGTTAAAACTTCTCCCAATGAACTATAACGTTTGCAACTTCCTTATATCTAACATTTAAAATATTTTCAAAAGAAAAAGATTAACTTTGTCATAAATTTCGACCTCATTAATTAATTGACTACTCCATCCTTTTCTGATTTGAATACTTTCGATATTTCTAATCCATGATTGCTAACATGGTGTTTCAAATGGACCAAAAGAGATAAGAGACCATGTTTTCAAAATCTAGGGTTTCTGAAAACACCATGAAAAACAAAAAAAAAAGTGAGGATCGTCTAGAATAGAGGGAGAAGAATATGAATATGAAAAAATAAAGTTGATTTACTCACCGTCCAGTCCGATTACAGCACCAGTTGCCTTGATTTGCTTTGGAATAGGAAAGACGACAGTGATAATAAGCGAGAGAAGAAGTCTGGTGACAGAAGATGAGAGTTATTTGCGTTTTTATATAATTGGGCAAATGAGAGATTATGGATAAATTTTGACGGTAATTTTGTCAAATAACTCATCATTTTTGTTTTTGTCACCCGAACAGAAAAATCGTGCCTGCGTTAAACGTGAGACAAAAGTTTTATGTTTTTGTTAACCGGAGTCGGAGTCAAAAATGGAGGCGTCGGTAACCAAATGCTGTGGGCGACAAAACTTTTTTGTTTTGTCATCTGACTCCATTTACAGAGTCAGCAACCAAATATAGTGTGAGATTCATCACCAACCTGGCGAGAGTAACGCCATTGATAATGTGTTATCTTGATTCCATTACGAGGAATAGTTCATCATTTTTATTTTTTTTATCATCTCAGGTTCCCGCTATGATGGATCACTTTAGACAATATTTTCAACAACTAAAGGGCCATAAATTAGTGATCGTTTTACAAATTTTATCTTTTTCAATTTCCATAAAGATTAGATTTTATACCTGATATAGCCAATTACCTTTTGAGTTCCATTCCAACCCATCAGCTGGTCATTCAGGCACCAAATCGACAGTAGCTCGTCCTTAAGCATTTTTTCTGGTGGCCTAGTTTATAAGAGGATGTTATGCCCTTTATATCTCAGTATACAACATGCCAACAAAATAAGTATCTACCACATAAACCTTACGGGCTTCTATAGCTCCTACCTATTCCTAATCAAGTATGGGAAGATAATTCCATGAAGGTTCATGGCAGTCCAAGTTTTGGTGAAAATATATCGTCTGCATGGTACTCCTAAATCAATAGTTAGTCATCGTGATAAGATCTTTTTTTTTTTGAAAAATCGTGATAAGATCTTTCTTAGGACATTTTAGCAAGAGTTGTTTAAGTTTCATGGTACTGTACTTAAATTTAGTAGCTCGTACCATACTGAAGCAGACGATCAAACAAAAGTTGTGAACTGTACTTTAGAAGCATAATTGAGGTGCTTCACTTGAGAAATTCCTTCACCTTGCAGAGTATTGGTGTAATACTATCAAAAACTTTGCTACTGGATTTTCTTCTTTTCAGACACTATATGATCATACCCATCTGACTCTGTTTAGATTATGTTGGAGGCTTTACCACTGTTCTATTCTATCTCTCAACGAGTCCCTACAGTAATGACAACTGTTTGGCCTTTATTTGACTAAAGGACAGCACGTAGCCCTTTGTTCAGTTTGCAAGCGTGCTAGGAAATTAAAGTATTTCCAAACTAGGAGAAATACAAAAAAAGATTGTTGTGCATTATACACTGACTGAAAATCAAAACGATTGTGTATTGCTAGAAAAGGGACAAAAATCTAACAAAAAGTACTTTGTTTTTTTGATAAACAAATTGGCAAACAATCAATGACTAAGAAAGTTGAAGAAATAGCTAATGACAATTGGAAAGAAAAATGCTAGGCTAGGGAAAATAAAGGATTGCTGAAGAAGAAATAAACTAAAAAGTGCAAGGATTTGCTAGAGTGCTAGCCTTTTTATTTGTCAAGGGTTGGATTCTTTTTTCCTCTTCAAAGCTCCTATTTATAGCTAAAGATGCCGAGTGTCCTACTCCAATTGAACTTGCAATCCTGATAAAATCGTATCCCTGCTAGATAAAGATAGAGTTCGAATAATCCTTATCTTATCTGATGAAGATTAAGTTTGGCTAGTGTCCATCATCTTATCCTCTTATCCCTTCTTTAAATTTGGCATCCAGTCTTTTACTCCCATTCAAACTCTACTACATCCCCTTCTGCTAGACACCGAACTCTAATTGGCCTAGGTCAGTGGCTCTCCTCTGGACTTCAAACCATGGGCTTTTCTTTGGGCTTTAAATTTTTAGCCTAAGACAGTAAAAATGGACCGAACCCATTTTTTCGATATAAACAATTGCCCCCTGCACCATTGAGCTTAGAAGAATAAGCCCTATGGTGGCACTTAAATATCTGGCAACATCCACTGGACACTTTGTCTGCTTCGATTTCCCACAGGGTAATACACAAAGGTCATCCGTATGTGACTGGTAATAACTCTAGTCACCCCCATATTGTCCATCCGGGCCTAAATCACAGACATCGAAATTTTAAAGGACTTTCTAACAAAAACGCACCAAATAGCCTGACCGCATCAGTCTTGTTCGCTGTACCCCTTTTAAAATATAACCTCTCCAATTTCCAGAAACTCCTGTACCATCAATATATAAAGATTGCTTCTTGTTCCCTATTAACCACCTGAAAAATAGTTTTCAAGAATTTTTCTCGAAGCTTCTTCTTTCCTTCGACTCACGCGCCTGTTGTTCTTCCACCTTCCCACCGTTGTGCAATCTTTCAGTGTACTGCTCTTCAATATCGTTGGTGCTCCGTCGTCTGAGAGAGTTCCGTCACCATCTCCAACCACCGGTAGGCCTATGATTCCCTTTCTCCTTCTTTGTTTCCGTGAATTCTGTTAACTTTCATAAACTGCCTTTCTCTAGGAATACCATCATTATTCTTCTCTCTACCACCGAAAGCCCCGCGAATCGCTCAACAGAATGTTAGGTATGAGTCTTCTCGAACTCCCTTATTTCGATTTTGGGTGACTGCCATATTTCTGGTGACCCTGAGTGGTCTCAATGACCCCTGGGGTTTTAGGTGCCTCTGGAATTTGAGGTTTGGGTGTTGTGGATACTGATACGTGTTTTAGGACTATATTTGCTTGTAGATAATTTTGGGAACTCCCATTTGCAAGGGAAACTCTACCAAAATTTTCTATGGATACTGACCCCCCATTTCTGTATTGTAGACTCGGAAACCCCTCTAGCTCTCTCTACCTCTACAGCCTTGGTCACCAAACAGGTATAGACCCCTCTTTTACTGTTTCTTTGTCCTTCAAAACATTCCTCTGTTCTAAACACATCTATTTATTGTTTAGGGTGACCTTCAACAATGTATAACTGTTTCTCCGTCCTCCCCAACTCCTCTAGGCATGCCCTTTCTGCTGTTTAAGGGAGAAGCCCTTCTCCTCTATCAGGATTCCTTAGCTGCTCCTGGTAAACAAAGAACGTGGATTCCTAATGCATCGGAGTACGGAACCTGGGTGACCACTTTGCGGCCACACTTCGAAAGTCACTGGAAGCAGGTTGGTATAGCTGACCTTATTGAGCTGTCCCTATACCAACAGTATTTCGATAGGGACCTGATCATAGGAGCCCTGTGCTTCTGGAACCACGGCTGCAACTCTTTCCTCTTTCCACATGATCCAATTTCAGTGACTTTGTAGTTATGGAGATTACTGGCCTCCCTTTATAGGGGGAGGAGGCTGCTTCCGTTGTTTTCCCAGATGAAGACAGCTCTTTAGAGGAGGCGTTGGTTTCTCTGCCCACCGTCTAACTTGGTTGCTTCCTACTTCTCTGTTTTCCAGCATTCTTAACGATTCGTTTTCCTCTTTTATAGGTAATAAGGTAGGCCAAAGATTTGGACCTGCCAAGTCAAAACTTGGCTCTGATGTGGTACTTAGTTGCCAAGTACATCACTTGTTCCCCAGCTGGCTGACTCATCAAGGAGACTAAGAACTTAGCCCTCGCACTCCACCAAGGTCAGCAGGTCTCTCTAGCCAGCGTTTTCCTCGGTCACTGTTACCAGGGACTATACGTGGCTGTCACCTCAAAGCCTTCAAGGAGCTACCACCAACAGCTTGGTGTCTCCAATTGTGGCTCCTTCTATACTTCCCAGCTCTACACTCTTCGACTTTGCCTTGGAGGGATGAGGTCGCCCCTGGGATTGCAACTTCTTACTGCCCCTGCCCCTGCCCCTATCTAAGGAAGAGGTCGTAAGGTACTTTCTGAACTTGAGGGGGCAGGATGCCTCTCCTATGTTTCTTTTCGATCACGGGGAGGAATGGGATGTCCTCCCAGTACACTTACAGCGGTATATGTCTGGCATGCTTGAGGAGCATAAAAGAGATTGGCGTTTGGTTTACAAAGCTTGCCACCTTTTGAGTGGGACCTCTGCTATATTGAAGGGTGGTGATAAGCAATTGGGGGTCTTCTGCGAGATTTATATGCTATAACTGTGGTGCCGTTAGTTTGGTTTGATGCAGGGTTGTCCAGACGTTATCCAATGTCTTTCTAAACCGGATGGCAGTAGGGTCTCTTTGTTAGAGGCCGAAATTAAGGAGCTCATTGATAAGTGTCGGGAAAAGCTATCGGACCCTGGAATAATGCCAATCATTTGTGTTGAGGGGGATCCGGCTTTGATGACTGACTCTTTCGATTCCTGGTGGGGGCATATCTCTCAGACCTTCATTCTTTCTCCGCCTAATCAAGGTATGTCCAGTAATTTTCTGTTCGCCTAGGGTTTTATGTCGATATTTGACCCTTTCGTTGCTTTCAGGTGCCCTTTCTCCCTTGACTTCAAGAGGAAAGTCATCTGCTGCCTCGGGCAAGAGCAAAGTCCAGAAGGCTGACTAAGGTAACCGTCCTTCTTCCTACTTTCTTCCTTTCTCTATTTCTCCCTGATTTTGTCTGTGATTTGCAGCTCCCTTAGGTGAAAAACACCTAAGCAACCTAAGGCCTCCTCCAGTGTCAAAGCTGAACAGACACTGGACAAAAGGAAAACTGCTTCTGCTGGTTCCCGTAGGTCTGGAAGATTGGCTAGTCAGCCAAAATTCAAAGGGTTCGCTGGCACTCTGGAGGTCTTCAGCGATGAAGGTTCAAAGGGAGTAGGTGAAGAGGAGGAAGTCCTGAGCTTCCACGAGGTCGCCCGGGGCTTGGAAGTTGTTGGTGGCTAATATGACACCGTACCTGTGGCCACCGAGGACATCATGGGCACCAGGACCCTTGGTGACCAGGCCCTTTCTCCCACAGTGGTATGGACTTTGTCGTGCCAGCCTCCTTTTGTGATGATACATCCTTACTAATTTGTGCTTCTCCTTTGCAGGCTCTGGTTTCCATTAGTGCTGCCATGGAGGAAGAGCTATCTTGGGAGGACTCTTTGGCTACAATGGACCTAAGTGTCTTCGATCCTCCTCCGCTGTCCCCATTGTGGTGTCTCCAGAGGA
>JANZXR010000002.1:7874157-7906661 GCA_027575705.1 Erythroxylum echinodendron | reverse complement strand
TCTTCAACTTTCTTAGTCATTGCTTGTTTGCCAATTTGTTTATCAAAAAAGCAAAGTACTTTCTGTTAGATTTTTGTCCCTTTTCTAGCGATACACAGTCGTTTTGATTTTCAATCAGTGTACAAGGCGCAACAACCTTTTTTCGTATTTTTTCTAGTTTGGATTTACTTATATTTTTTCGTATTATATTTGAATATGATTAAATACCATGTGATCCAGAGCACTTAACATATAATTTCTCTTAATCAAAGATGTTTGGCTAATCTTCAACTAATTAAAATTATATGTATCACATGACACCTCATTTTATGCAAAATATTAATAATAAAGGTTCCACATAATCCTTTAAAACTAATTAATCATGCATCAATATCATATATTTGCATCAAAATAAACATATACATGAATTTAAACTTAAACAATGATTTTAATCATGCAATTCATCAAAATTGGACTAATATGTCAAAGCTGAAATATTTATGGGTTCAATCTATAAACATAGTATAAATATGGACCATAGTGTGAATCAGAATTTTCAAGGACTTTTATGAAAAATTTTGAATCCAGGGACCGATTGCATAATTTTACATAGTTGGGGCCTAATCTGCTAATACAGAAACATAAGGCATTATTCTATAATTATACGATAAAGCATAGCCTAATAACAAATCAGAATCTTCGGGGACCTATATGAAAATATTATGAATACAGGACCATTTTTATTATGATTTACATATTCAAATACCTTATTATAGTTTACCTCTTTGTACATTCAAAGCTGGCAGACAACATATGGTAAATAAAATATTTAGGCCCAAAATGTAGCCCACAACCTTGTGTTATAAATGGTAGCCCACGGAATTATTATGGTTTTAAGACAAAAGAAGCTCATTGTTATGAAAAACCCTCAATGACCAGCTGTACTCATTAAAAGAATGAAAAATGGCATATTGTGTGAATCGTCTTCAACCTCCAGCCGGGTTAACTCAACCCAAATTCGACTCATTTTACAAAATCAATTATATCTTAGCTTCTAAAACTTCGTTTTTGATGATTCAACAGTCATTTTAATCTGAATTGAATTTCCTTTAGATATGCAAGATCCATTCCACAATATACTAACTCTAATAACATCAATGTTGCAAAAGAAAATTTGCCCATTTATGCATATAATCACAGAATTTCAATTACATCAAAGCAAAGGTAAATTGGCTCTAATGCCAATTGTAAGACGTGAGAATAAAACATTTACATATCTATTACAATAAAAATGAAAATGTAAAATTTTAATCTCATACCTCCCGCCATTTATGTTGAGATTTAACTGGATGTCAGGGCTCTACTAAACTCTAGTTGATGCAATCAGATGGTGTATGTAGAATTAGGAGTGGGAAAAAACTCGAAAAAAATGAACCGACTCGCAAAATCGAATAAACCGAGCTCAATGGGTTGGTGTGGAGAGTGGTGCAATAGTCAGTTCAGTTTTGGATATTAAGAACATTGACTATATCAGTTCGGGTGCGGTGTAGGCAAAATTTTTTACTAAACCAATCCGAACCAAATCGATCAAGTAAAAACAAAAAATTTATATTTTTTATACTTTTTTACCTTCTCACCACAACTCACAAGTTTGGCTGCCGCTTCTATTTTCTCTCTCTTAGTCTCTCGATCTCTCTCTCACTCTCAGTCTCACTCTCGTTCTCAAACTCTCTAGGCTCTTCTCTGAGTCTCACTCTCTCATCTCCAACTCTCTTCTCTAAGTCTCACCCTCTCATCTCGAGTCGAACTCTCTTCTTTGTGGCTCTATGCCATCTCGATTCGAAAGCCCCTTCAACCAGAACCTTTAATCTATAACTCTTCTCTGACCTTCTTCTTTGCCATCTTCTTCGTCTTCTTCTGCTTCTCTTATTTTTCTTCATTATCTCAATGAAAGGAGTTGGTGTGGAGACGTGGAGTTATGACTCTTGAGTTCTGAGTTGTGAGTTTGTAACTTGTGAGAGTTTGTCCTGATTTTTTTCTTTATGCATCTGCTAAGGCCTAAGGGGGATTGACTGATTGGTAGATTGGGTAAGTCATTTAGCATTTTTTTCAAGTTTATAGTTTTTATTTTTGTCTGCTTTTAAATGTGTTAGAGTTTATCTAATGCCCTAAATTTTTAATGCATGTGTTGTACTCTTTGTGATGCAGATTTGGTGAAATGATTTTGAAGTTTTGGATTCTGTTGAAAAGTCTCAGTCGGCTTAAACTTTTGTTGATTTCTTCTTTTAAAAAAATGTTATGATTAAGCTTTTAAACCCTATATTTGATGGAGTACTTGTTTAATGTTAGAGACTATTCAACTTGTTAATTGCTATCTATGCTATTTGAGTATCTGTGATTCTGTGATTATGTGATCAGTCTAAACACGTGATGACTGAAGTGTGTGATCTGCTTGTGATATTTTTGGTTTGAAATGGTTCTGTCTACTTTTTTAGTGTCTAATTGTCTAGTGTTAGTGTTGCTATTACAAACTGGCTTTGTGTTAGTAACTTAGTATGTTAATTGATTGATTTTGTTTATGATATATATATTCTATGACTGTATTGATAAAATGAAACTATATAATTATATATATTGCTATCAAATTGTCAATGAACTGAAGAATGATGTTGAAAGGTAAGTTTTAATTAACTAGTAGCAATTAAGTATATTTATTAATATAGATTATATGGATTTACTGCTTTATTTGCATATTTGTGATACTTTTCTCTGAGTTTAAGATTATGTGATTTGTATTTCATTTGTTGTGCTTTATAGGTATTTGGCAGAGCCTTGTGAACTAGGAAATGTTAAGTATTTTGATATCCTAAATTGGTGGAGGTTTAATGGGGTTAGATATCCTATACTCTCTAAGGTGGTAAGGGATGTGTTTGCAATACAAGTATCCATTGTAGCTTCTGAGAGTGTTTTTAGCATTAAGGGCAGGATTCTTGGCCCTTTTAGGAGTTCATTAACTCCTAAGATGGTTGAAACTCTGATATGCTTGCAAAACTGGCTTGATTCCTTCCCAATGGCTGATAGATTTTTTATGGATGATGTTGCCTTATATGAAGTAATAGATTCAGGTCTGCTATTCTATTTTTTCCTGCTTATGTTATACTATTTTTTTTATCCTTTATAAGTCAGTATTATAGATATCTACTTATCCTTTTGGTTTTCTTTATAGAAATTGCCGAAGAAGCTACAAAGAAAGACATATCCAGTCAAAGTCAACTTGAAAGCAGACCTGTAATTTAAGTAAAGTTCTTAACTATAAACTTAAAAACAATGAACAATGTTTATTAAATAGTTAACTACGGTGTATGCACTGCTTTCTACTTCCTTTGATATTCACTAGTGAATTTGACGCTTTGCAGGTTGTGTAGCACAGTTATGCAAAAATGCAAGGCTTGTCCAGTTGTAAACTTGTAATTACCAGTGGTTGTGCACTTATTTTTGGAATCATGCACAATGAAAAATAGACAGAAATGCATTCTTGCATGGACAACCTTTTTTGTGAAGTATTCAAGCCATTTTGGAACTTGTAAATTGTAATTATTTTTAAGTTTTTTATGTATTTGATTGTAATCTTGTAAGGTGCAAATGTAATCTGTATTTGTATTAGATTTCAAAATTAGAACTAGGGTAGAACACATTGACACTAAAGCAGATATATGTGTTATGTAGTAGCAAAGATAGCAATATAGCTTTATGTTGTAATCTGATTGTCATAAATGCAAATTGCAAATAGGCATTGTAAATTGCAAGTTTGCAACTTTACAAGTATGGCAATCACCCAATAAGCTAATACTTAGTCAATTTTTTTGATATATATATTTGAGGTATTTCGGTATATCAAACTATTGTTTTTATTACTCCCCTTTAAAAATGGCCCTAAAATGAAATAAAAATATTGGACATGCACCAAAATTGACCCAAAATTTAAGGCCCAAGATTAGGGCCCAACCCGAAGTAACCGAACTGCAAGGCACACCGAAAATTCAGTTTCATCTGACATTCGATTCGGTTTGGTTTTCTTGTGTCACAAAATCGATTACTCGGTTCGGTCTAAAAAACAGCTCAAAATCGGCCGAACCGGATCGTGCCCACTCCTATGTAGAATGATGCTAAGCTTAGGGACCCAATACTATTTTCCACATTTTATACTCAACGTTGTCTTCCCATCAAAACAACATATGCAGGAGGTTGATAGTAGACTTTAGGATTTAAAAAACCAACATACACAACCCAGTTGATTTTAGGGAATAGCTCATGTTTGACCTAACTGATATGAGGTAACTACCCACACTTTGTGTTATGTGGGTAAGCACCCATTTTTGTAGGGAACAATAACATGTTTCCTAGTCACACATATATGTAAGTTTCATATCACATATATCCTACATTTAAAATATATAAAATTTTTGTGAATGTAATTATTTAGATTTACAAAATATGAATAAAATATAGATATATCACCTTATTAAGAGATACTAACCAAATTGAAACTTGAAACTTTTCAAAATAAAAGAAAATCAACATTTTAAAACCAATTTTTAGATACGAGCTATTAAATATATAAAAGGATGATAAACATTTTTATACATAAATAAACATAGAAGAAAGTTATAAAGCCTTAAGATCCTTCTTCGTTTCATAAAACCGTGTTAGTATGTGAATAATTAAGATTAATCTCAAGTCTTATTGAAATTTCATAAATATAACTAGATAAGTAGTCTTGTAATCTATTTAAACGTCTTATTCGTATAAGTTTTAGACCATAAGCTTTGTTCTTTCAAATAAGAAGACTAATAAAACTAATTTTAACTCTTCTTTTCCCAACATCAGTTATCCAAATTTTTAAGAAAAATTTGCATATTATTCAAAATATCTAAATACTTTTTGTTATAAGAATTCAGATATTATTCACAAAATATTTAAATAAAATTAAATAATTTGTTGAACAAAAGTAAATATTATAATATATGATAATTACAACAAATTGAAATGTGTGACTAAAATTAGTTTGATTCACTTATAAACACCCGTTCATCTTCTTGTTTCATGCATAAAAATAATTCAACTTGTAGTTAGAGAGTGTTTAAAAAATAATATTTTGTTTATCATATTTCTTCTAAATTTAATTGAGATGTGATCTTATTTTATTCAATGAATCATTCTAATCAGTGGTATCTTAGTTAGGGTGTATATATCTACTTATCATATGCTATGTTATTGTTATTACTAACTGGATCATTTATATTAAAAAAATAAGTTAGATATTACTTACTTTTTTAATATATTAGGTACTATTCTCATATATAATTGCTGTGACGTGAAATAATGAGAGTTATTTCTCTTGTCTCAAAGTAGTTTGGGATGGAAGATATGGTAGTCAAATATAATATTAATATATTTGACGTGAATATTTTTTTGTTGTGAAAGTCAAAGATGAAAGCTATCCTCAGAAAAGATAGTTGTCTCGCAACTATTAACAAAAGCCAACGAACTTCATGAATGATGCAAAATATTATGAAATGGATGTGAATGTCATTATAATTTTCATCCAACTTTAGTAGATGAAGTTTTTTCGAACATATGGTAGAAGAAAACAATAAAAGAGGTATGAGATGGTCTCATATATTCTTACAATATAAAGTCATTCCACATAAAAAATTAAAAGGAAAGTTAATATTCTTCAAATGTTAAAATATGCTTCGGTGATCGAGCACATTAATATTTTGACTACTCTATTCTCTTAACTCATATTATTTGATTATAGAATAAAGACACATAAGTGTGTTATCTTCTACTTCAAATTCTATTTGATTTGTATGATATCAACTTAACCAATAATCTTTTTACATACTACCTATTCTTAAAAATGTCACAACTGTAGTTTTAAAGAAGAAACTGGGCACAAAATAAGGAAGATATAAAATCTAGTTCACAATATGTCAAAGTTTTAAGTAAGAAAGAAAAGTGATATAATTTGACTAAGAAAAATTTGCAAGTACTTTGGATGATGGTAATATTATATGTCGTAAAGTGACAATAATAATTGAAAGTAGGAAATTAGTACTTGATGTATGGATACTTATCACTTGACCTCTAGAAGAGAAGGGTTTTATCATTATGAATCTATCTCAAGAGGATCTGCGTATAGTTGTGCCCATTATCCTGTAAAGTTTGTTAGTATTGGAACTATTGAGTTAAGATATATGATAGTAATCATATTATTTAAAAAGGTACAATATATGGAAGACTTGAAGAAGAATTTATTGTCTCTAAGATGTCTAGATAATTGTGGGTACAAAATAGAAATTGTCAACAAGATTATGAAGATAATTTGAGGAATGCTTGTTCTTATAAAAGAAGAAAAGATAGGTGCAAACTTGTACAATTTAAAGGGAAAGGCATTAGAAAATGCAAAAGCATTGTTATAAATAGTCCAAGTGAAAAATCTTCAATGTTATCGAATCAAAAAATTAATAATATACCTAAATAAAGAATAAAGATCCTTGATGAGTAAAAGTTACTCCCTAGACTTATAGAGATATCGCTACTCTTTTGTGACCAGTGTATTATAAGTAAGCAATTTCATGTATAATTTACCACATCAACTCAAGAAATAAGGCTTTTCTTGAATTGGTTCATTTTAATATATGGTAAGCACTAGTTCCATTCATAGTAGGAGTATGTACTTTGTCTCTTTTATTAATGATTATTTTAGGAGATTGGTGCACTTTAGCATGGGGAAAGACAATGTATTCTCGATCTTTAAAGTTTCAAAACGTTTGTTGAACTTGATTTTAATAAAAATATCAAATGCTTAAGGACAAAAAATAAAGGAGAATATATTGACAAATAAATTTGACACATTATATTAGTAAGAAGGCCTCATTTAAAAGAAAATTCATTATTGCATACACTCATCAATAAAATGGAATGGTGAAGTATAATAGTGACTTTGTTAAAGAGAGCAAGAGCAATGTTAAGATCTATATGCCTAAATAAGACTTTATGGGCATAAGCAATCAATATCGCCTATTATATATTGAATTAAATTCCATCAGTTGCAATTAAGTTGAAGATGCCAATGGAGATATGGATTAGGACCCCAGTAGATTATTCCAACTTTCTTTTATATATCAATGTGATGTATAATACCATAGAAACCACAAAGTTTGATCCAAAATTTAAGAAATTCTTATTATTATAATATATTGATGAAGTAAAAGGGTACAACTTATGTCAAATTATTGCCTGTAAAGTCATTATTAAGGATGCTAACTTTGTAAAAAATAAATTAAAAAATGAAAGAAGAAGACAACAATACTTTATAAAGAATTTTAGAGATTATGATGTATGTAGAAAACAAATTTTAAAAAGAGATTTCTTTTAAAGTAGCACTCAAGTAAGATTTTTAATAACTATTTGAGTATTAAACACTAGAAATTGGTTAATCATATGGTATAAAAATGCACCAAATTGGCACTGGGATTATATAATAGAGGGGAATATAACATATTGCCTTTTAACAAATGACAGAGAGCCTTTAAGTGGCGTGGGACCAAGGCTATCGGAAGATCATATTGGAAGTAGACTCACTCGAGGTCATAAATATCCTTTCCTCTTCCGGCTGCTTACCGACTCAGACTCTTTTTTTGGTGCAAGATATTCGAGCGTTGATGGAGCGCGATTGGGAAGTGAAGATTCAACACGTCTATCGGGAGGGAACAAAAGCGCCGATAGCATAGCAGCTGCAGCTATGCGAGTCCACCCACGAATGCACATTCTTAAAGAACCTCCGCCAAACTCGATGTCTTTTATCTTCTCAAACTGACACGGAATTGTATATCGCCGGGTTCAAACCTCCGGTTCAACTGAAGTTTGTTATCATTTCATTTTTTGCCTTCCTATGTAATAAAAAAAATCTAGATACCTCTCAGTGGTAGGTAGCAATGCAAAAAGAATTTAAAACTTCTCAAGAAAAATAAAACTTAGGAACTTATACCATTACAATAAGGAAGAAACACAATAAGTAATAAATGAATTTTTAAGATCAAGTAAAATGGTCAACCAAGTAAAGTGATATCATACAAGATTAGTGATGAAAGAAGGAAATGACTTCAATAATTTTTTAAATAGAATTCAACTTACTATAGTAAAATTAGTCCTAACAATATGTGTTATATTTGAGTTACATTTAGAACAACTAAATGAACTACTTTTCATCGTGGGCATCTTAAAGAAGAATTTATATGTTATAAACAAAAGGTTTAAAGTAAAAAAGAAAAAGAGAATTTGTTTTGTAAGTTGAACAACTATCTATATGGTCTTAAACAGGCATTAAAATATTGTTACAAGAGATTTAATTCGTTCATCATGAGTCTTGTATATAGTAAACTTAATGAAGATCCTTATACATTTTAAGAGGTTTAATAATAATAATTTTAGTATCTTATTATTGTATGCATTTTTTATAGAACCCAATAAATATTATATAAGAACTAAAGGCATTCTTGGCTAGAAATTTTGAAATGAAGGATATAGGATCAACAAACAAGATTTTTATCTACACAAATTCATTGAAACTTGAATAATGAGAAGATTTGATTTTTTTAAAATTACCTAGAAAAGATTTTGTAAAGTTTCAATATGCAAAATTGTAAGTCAATGTCTACTCATCTTCTTATTAATTTCAAGTTATCCTCTAGTGTGATTTTCAATAATGAAGATGTTTTGAGTATTGAATGCATATGTAATATGGAGTTTAATATTCCTTTTTTTTATAACACTAGACGTTGCACATATAAAGGGGGTAGCTAATCACTGTATATCAAATCTTAGTGAAAAAATTTGAATGTTTTAAGGAGGATCTTAAGATACATTATAGGGACCTTTCATATTGTAGATCAATATAAAGGATCATATTTTATAATCAAAGGACACGTTGATTTTGATTATGTAAATGATCTTGATAAAAGGAAATTCACAACAAGTTATGTGCTTATGCTTGCTAGTGAGGTTATTAGCTGGGGTTTCAAAGCTATAGTCAGTTGTGGCTATATCAATAAAAAATAGAATATGGAGTAACTACACAAGCTAGTGATGAAGCAGTATGGTTGAAACTGGTATTAGAAGAACTTAAGCGCAAATAACATGATATTCCATTATTTTGTGACATACAAGTTCAAATTCACTTCGTTCGTTAGAAAATGAAGGAAGGAACTATGGATATGCAAAAAGTCTATACAAAAACAATATAGTAGATTTTATAATAAAAGCATTCAATAATGACAAGTTTATTTAGTATTGATCATCATGTAACATAACGCAAATGTAAGCAATATAACAATGATAATATAGTATGAAGATTGATTGGTTTTCAATCAAATCTTTAAGTAGGAAATTATAAGAAGATTGTAAATATTACTTGCAATATCTAAATATTATTCACAATGAAAGAAATTAAATATTAGGGTTAATTACTAAAAATTCTATACTTTACTGAATTTTATAATTATAGCTCAAACTTTAAAAGTAACAATAAAATGTTCATGCTTTTAATTTTTTGTAAAAATAATCTACTGTTAGACCTTTCATTAATAGTGTTTATGTGGCTTACCATGTTTGCAATATATTTTATACATGGAAGATAGGTAGACTATAATTTTTGTAGAAAAATTATTTACTTAAAATTAAAATGATTAATTCAAAAGAAAATATAAAACCAAAAATCCTTTACTTTACCTACCCATCTTTTTTTCTGTTTGTTTCTCCTATATTTTTCCTAAGTTTTCTCCTCTTTATTTATTTTGCATCTATCTAAGCTTTCTCCTCTTTGTTTCTCCATCAAGCTCTCTCCTTTTTGTTTCTCCTGCATCCTTCCAATCTTTTAAAGTGCATCCTCTCCCGTATTTAGCTCTCCCGTATCTATTACTTTGATGCATGAGGGGATTTGGTGTCTTATTCTGCTACAACTTTGTAAGGGGTTTATCTCAAATTGTTAAGGTTAATTTATGCTTCTTAAATTTCATCTCTACTAGGTTTATAATTTTCCCATTGCATTATTGTTGTGAAGAAACTTGTCAATCAATGTATGTCAATATGTAATTATTTTTATTTCTAGATTTGCAATTTATCAATCAAGACATCTCAATTTTGGCCTCTGAAGAGGTTTTTATATGAATCAATGCTCTTTTCCTTTACCCCATTGTTTAAGATGGAATCCATATGTCTTTCATGTTTTGTTATTGTTCAAATGTTTGTGAAACTTCCTTACAAAGGATAATTATAATTAATTTAGCTTTCCACATGTTTAGTTCTTAGCATTTGTAGATTCAAAATCAATATTTTGCATTTTTATGTTAAACTACGTATGCTTGAAGTTAACAACATATAACTTTTACATATATATTTCTTTTGATGCTAGCTTTTTTATATTGCTCCTTGCATTTTTCTTTTGATGCTTCCTTATTTTCTTTATTCTTTGGGAATTGTAGGTTGTTTAAATCATGCTCCCTTATAAATATACTTCCTTAATAAACTTTTTCACATGAGAAATATGCAAAAGAGAGAACATAAGTTGAATAAGGGTGTCTCACATATTTTTTGTAATTTTTCTGTTTGATGTTACATTAACTTTAGTTGCAATAACATTGACATTATTATGTATTAGGTGGCATGAATTAGAAAGAGATATGGACTTTCATTCACACCTAACTTTTATTTTTATTGTCATTCAATAAGAACCTCTAATCTCCAATCACTAGTTGATGCTTGAACACCTAGGAATCAACTTTAGTTTATGGCTATGATCTTTTTCCATTTAACTTTCATGAAGGATAATGTATTCTAAAGCAAACATAAAGTTATTTACACTTGAAATAAAACATTGACCTAATAACCTACCTATGCCATGCATAGTACTCTCACTAATGACCTATAGTTACTTACAATCCAAAAAGAAACTCTAAATAATTAAGAAGATGTCAAAAAACATTTGAACTTGATTATGATCAATTAACGTTAGATCAGTGGAGAGTCAAAAGTTAGAATATGTTGAAAACTAATTCTATAGTTATTTGTAATGTAGATGTTGGCAAATTTTAAATTTCATTATAATGGGTTTTGAAAAGAAATGACAACTATAAATATGTTAGAGGTAAAATTAAAAAGAAAAAGGATATGGTTGTTGATGAACTTAGTATTCTAAATTTAAAAGGAGTGTCAAAAGATAAAATATATAACGTAGTATCAATGTTTTACAATTTTCAAGAAGATTTAATTAGTTGCTTAAAATAGTTAAGCTTGTACTATAATAAGGACATATTGTCAATGCTCAGCTAAATGCAATAATTTAATTACCACAATGTTGAAGTTTACTATAAGTATGGTTATAAGAATTCTACAACAAAAGTGAAGAATCTAATTGTAATATTGGCAATGAGAATCCTACTATAAATGGTGACAAATTTTCCAAGTAGTTGATTGTATAAACATGGATAACTCTAACGAATTGATGATCTCCATATGTGTTACAACCAAATTCAAATGAGTTTGAAAAGCATGCAAAATAGCTTAAACCCTTCCTTCCTCATCAATTAGCACGCCTTAAAATGCACTTCAAAAATCAATATTAAGTTTAATAACTTTCATATTTGATGCTCTATAATGAGGATAATCAATAGAGCTAAGATTTAAAGTAGCACAAAGATTTGTTACAATAGAATTTCTAGATGTTACTTGCACACTTCTGCTTAAACCTAACAAAATAAATAAGTTCCGCACGATACAATATTGTCTTCGGAAGCAATTCATTAGTTTAAACCATTTTATCACCATTAGCTCTTTAGCTCTCCAGGAATTTTAATAAAGAAAACAACAAAAGAGAGTGTGACATCTTATGTAGATACTATGATTGTGTTATAGTCAATAACAACCAAACTTGTGTCTTTAGATATATGACCATGCTAATCGAAGAAAACAGTGCTGGGAATGGACACTGCCAAGTATGTTACTATCACACATGCATTTAATAATAAAGAGATGGCCTTGTATGGCCTTGCATCACTTTAGCCTCTACCAGATTGATTAGCATCTTTTATAAGTGCCAATTACGTTTCTTTCTCTAGACTTAGATAAACATTAAAGTTACAAGTGCATGATTAGGAAATAGTATCATGATTAGGAAATAATATCCACATATTGGATATTTGGGAGAAAAATCACATGACATAGAATCTTCATCTTCATAGATATATAATATATTGCATATAATATATTAATATTCCTTAATATTATAATCTAAATACGAATTCAATGAACGCAATTCCAAAAACCTATTGGACATATAAAGAATATATCAAGAAGAATATATCAATATGGAGCTAAGTACATAAGATTCCTAATATATACAGTTATATAAGACCGACAAAATAAAGATAAAAGTACAATTATTACACTTACATTAAATTTGCACTACTTAAATAAATGAATATATATACTCACCTCTTACGAGCAACAATAAAACTTACGAACAAGAATCTTATCCCAATGTACAAAAGATGTTTGACATAATTTTTTACAATAACAAACCTTCAACTCATTTACTAATATTAAATACCTATAAGATACCTATAATTTGTATGCTTATTAAAGATTTGTGTAATAACGACAGCGTTAAAGTTATAATCGAAACACTTACTTTCACATTAATGTATTAATAAAAATATTAACCAATATTAGACTTAAAATTTGATGGCCTTGTTTGGTAATGGTTGATCAGTTATTTTTTGGTGGATTAAGAAATATTTAACTGTTTGATCATATTAAACTGCTGATAATTATGATTGGTAATCAGTTGACGGATTGAGTCTAATATGTTGTTTTCCTCCATCAGTTGAGAAATTAAGGGACAAAAGGACCATTATAGCCAAAAGTTATTACAAATTACAAGAGAGGAGATGAGAGAGATAAAGATAGATAAGCATAAATTATTCAAAAATTAAACCAAGTTGAAATTTTTTTCTTTAATTAAATTTTGTGCTTCAGTATCATTTTTTAAAAATTATTCAATTTTTAATTAAATAAAATGAGTATCATTGGATTTGGTATTGTACAGTACAAAAACCACTACCAAATTTTTTTATACTAACCAAAATTTTCTATAGTGTTAGATCTAAATTTTAGGTTGGGCAAGAAAATTTCTGAGTTGCATTCATTGTAGTTACTAATACTTGGATTAAATTTTGTAACTAAGAAGAATTACAGTATTAATTAAAAACATATTTTAATATTTTAATATTTTTAAACATGAAAATGTTTCTACAAATAGTTATTATTTTTAAAAATTATTTTAATGTTATTTTTAATAGATAAAATTATTTAAAATCTTGTTTTAGTTTTAGTTATAAGATAAGACTAATTTTATTAAGGGATTATATTTTCATATAATTAAAAATAAGTATTATTCTCATTAACTACTACATTTTTTCAGTTTAGTTTCTAACATTAATTTAAATAATTATTTTTTATTTTGAATATAGACAAATAGGTTTTATTTAATTTTGACTGACTTACTGACTGGAGCAAATTGATACGTAAGAATAAATTCTTACGAGAATATTCAAATCAATATAAAGATATAACACTCATATCTTTATAAATCTTTTTTTTTTGTTATGAACTCATAAGTCATTTTACACATAAGCAATTAATAGTAAACTATTAATTTTACTAAACATCTTCAAATAAACAAGTCATTTTATACGTAAACGGCTAATAGTAAACTATTCATTTTATTAAACATCTTTAAATAAACAACTGATATTTTTTGCTAATTAAATCAACCATATTAATCCGCTATCAGCTAACTGTTGATAGAATTAGCTAACAGTTAATGTGATCTGTTGATTGCCAAATATGGTCGATATCTATAATTTCTTTTTATCACTACAATTAGGGCAATCAATAAATGAAATCTTAAATATAAATATGAATCACAAGATAAGCTAAAATAAAGTACAATCAATATATCATCTACAGTAATAATAAAAACATTAATATTGTTTTACCGTTAAACATAATGATTTCTCTAAGTAAAACTTAGAATATATCCTTTTAGCTTTTGTTAAATTGTCGAAACAATAAAAAAACTTTATTAAATCCATAAACAAGACTTTTACATTCTTCCCATACCAAGATACACTAGGTACATAACCAACAAATTCTATACTTATTTTAAATTGTGTTACCACATTATCATATGAATATATTAATATAAGATATCACATACGAATAAATAAAAGATATTCAATGATTGAAATTTTAAGAAAATTTTGCAGACTAATTAAATCGCCTCCTAAAGGGCTGTTTTGAGTTGGAGTTGAATCCAAATAGCCACCTAGCTGAGTAACCAGAGCTAAATATGTAAATGAATTCTGTTATAATCTGCAGATTCCTTCTTCTTATAGAAAGAAACAAATAAGTAAATTCAATTTTACGATTATAATTTCCTAATTCAAGTGATGAAATTAAATTTTGATTGCAAAACAATCATCCAGACAAGCTAACACTTATCTGTGATGAAAATTGCACAACCTATTAGAACTCAATATATATTATATTAAAATGCTACTACAACTTTTTACTCACATTAACCAGATTTCACATAGTCCTAAAACCCAACCTTGAGGATACTCTTCTTTTCTAACTTTTGAGCAATCTTTCCTTTCTATTATAGAAGCTTTCCCGTATGAATTTATATTTCACCTGAGAGATATTATTATATCACATAAATATCCCATCGGTGTTTTCACATTCCAAAATCAAAAGAATGTCATTTGTTTTGTCTAAATGATGGCATAGATATAAACATACGTACCTCTTCGAGAAGCAGAACAATTTAAAAGCTTGGGAGGATGTAGGAGAAATAAAGAGCAGAAAGCTTGGACAGAAAAAGAGAGAGTTTTTAATTAATGCGGGAGAAATGAAGAGGAGAAAGATGAATGAGTAAAATAATAGAGTAAGGTTTTTGGTAATATATTTTTTAATTAATCATTTTAACTTTAAGTAAATAATTTTTTACATAAAAATTATAGTTCACATGTTATCTATGTCAAAAATATATTAGCTAATGTTACACTTACAAAGAAGGTCTAACAACAAAATTTAAATATTTAAATATTTTATTATGATTTTTTAAAGTTCGAGCTAAAAATCAATAAAGTTTGAAAATTTTCTGGTAATTAACCCTAAATATTATTCACAAAAAATCTATATATATATATATATATATAATTTTTGATAAAAAAAGTAAATATTAAAATATATGATAATTATAAAAAATTAAAATATGTAAGTAAAATTAGTTTGATTCACTTCTAAATACACATCCACCTTTTTGTTTTATGCATCAATAAAAAAATTAGGAATTATGAAGATTCTAATCTCATAACGTTTTCAGCCTTAAATTTTTTTGGGGATATTTTGAGCGCAAAAATATAAATTTGATTTACAATTATTGTGAAACTTGCTTTCTACATATTACTCCTGCGTTGTATTTTATGACGAGTAAATTATACGTAACATCTTTACGTGTTTATTTAAAAAATCTTGTACAGTTTGAATTTTATGAAAAAAAAACTTAAAAATAAATCACTAGACCATGTTTGAGCTTGCTCACCCTTTTACACACAGTTTGTCTTTGTACCTTCTTTCGCTTTTTCTTTTGGGGTCCTGAACAGGATAAGGAGAAGGAGGGTCCCTTATGGTTAGCGGGCGTGAGACCCTTCAACGACTATGACAGAGACCTTCAAACGAACAAAAAGTAGTGATCTATCCCTCCCACACATTAAATTGGTTTCTGCCATTAAAAAAAAAAAGTAAGGAATGATTTGCACACGTGATTCACCAGTATAACTTGTTTTGTTGCAGATTCCTATTTATTTATATATTATATATATACATGTCCATTGGTTGCTTATAAATATAATTGTAGGTGAAATTAACTGTCTAATTACCAAATTGATACTGACTAGCAATTACCTTACCTTAGTACGTACCAACAGTGACATCTTCTGCCAACATAATTACCCTTGTCCTTTTACCACAATAACACTAAATCCTTACATAAAAGAGTTAAAAGGTTAGAAATTTCATATGATGATCATAAGTTGAGAGCAAGGCCTTCTTCTTCACAAATTATGGCTTAAACCTAACTGGTGAACATTCGCAAATATATTTACGAGCATTCATATTGGAGAAAAAAAAGCTTAAGGAGTGAAAATGATCTTAATACAATTATGTGATTAATTAGATATTCTATTCATTTCACGTCAGGAGATAAGAAGATAACGACGGATTGTAGTAAGTAAAAATATATCTATTAAGATAAAAGGTAGAACGAGATACCTATAGCATTTTCGAAATTGTTATTGTTGTTATTTTCAAAAGTAACGGTATAACTTCATACTACAATTGGCCAAAGACATAAGATTAAAAATAAAAACGTATAATGAATTATTCTAATTAATTTATTGAACAAAATTTGATTTAAGAAGATATTTACACCTTCCCCTACTGGCAAGGTATGTAAGTAAACTGATAGAGAGGAACTTTCTAATCCCAAACTTCATGGAATGAAACATGATTTGACTGAAGTTGAAGAAATGAGTGTTTAATAAGCATTCGACTTTTATTCTTATTGAACCAGACTTAATCGATTGGGCTATTCTGAGCCTAAACTAATTAATTTGAGATGTATCACATTGCTAATAAATATACCTTTATGTTAAGACTGACATTCTAGTATAGTTTAAGATGGTTGTGATTTAGCCGTAAATTGATTTTACTGTCATATTTTAGCTTCTTTGTTATGTAAAGAACAGGTTACATGTTATTAAACTTTTTCAAATTTTGTATTTTAGAAATACTTTTATTATGTATTTTACCCTCTATTTATTAGAGGAGCTTTGACCCTTCACCGTGCGGGGTGGGGTGGGATATTTTATTTAATCATTTCGAAAATGTAAAGGAAATGAAGGTATATCGCAGTATTAAAGATGAGTTTTTGAAAAAAAAAAAAAAAGGGAATAAAAATAAGGAGATGTTATCTTCAAATGTGTAATTCAGTAATTCGAAGCCCAACCAATGGCCTCGGAGGGGAGAACAATTCAGTAAAATTGCCACCAAGTGAATGGCAATTTAGGAAGTGCGGCAGATTAAATGACACATGCCTTGAGATCAACATGGCTGGATAAACGACAAGTTCTGATATGACAGCCATCCAATTCCATCCCATCCATAATATGCCAAATGCATGCATACATACATAGGTACACAAAGATTGAGAGAGAAAGGAAGAGAAAGCATTTGACTTGATTAGGCGATGAGAGAGAAAATTCAATCCGATCGAATACAATTTTGACGTCCGCAAGGCCACAGTCTCCTCTCTCTCTCTCTCTCTCTCTCCAGCGAAGAACGAAGGAATAGGTACACAAAACAGCGCCATACATGTACTGCCCGATTCAAATAACTTGGAAGAAAAGAGAGGACAGATTTTGAAGACAAACACTGGAGTTTTCAACTCCTTTTGAGCTCTCAAATTTAATAAGGAGTTTTTGTTTATTGCGGGGAATCACTTCTTCTCTTTTTATTTGGGTTTAATATTGAGGTTGTGTTGGGTTTGGAGGAAATCTTGTTCTGCCTTACTGTTGTCTCTATCACCACTGTTAATTTCTACTGTGGTAAGTTAAGCTCTTCAAAGTTTGTAGTTTCCTTTTTTGTCTTGGGTTTCTGTTTTGGATTTTTAAGCTTAGACCCTTTTTTGGATATTTTCTCATTCATATCAAAACCCATTGGTTTTCTCCGCACTTTTCCTCAGCTTTAATTCGTCGATGCAGCTCGTTAGGGCTCGATCGACGTGGTTTGTTTTTCTGTTTTTAGCATTTTAGCCCCCTCGTTTTCTGTTACGAAGTGTAAGTTGTCTTCTAGACTTTTATTTTGCTAAAGTTTACATTTTGACGAGTTTTTTGAAGACCATATTTATTGAGATTTTGTGATTTAAATTTTAGCTATTAGCTGGAGTAGATGAGCTCTTTCCCATGATAGCACTTGTTCAAATTTCCGTACCCTTTTAAATGGTATGCTTTTTGGGGATGATGTTTGGTTTTAACATTGGATTGAGTCTAGTGCTTTTATGATTCTTGATATGGTTTTTGGGTTGATAGAGTGAGGATGTGTAGTTTGTTTTAAGTTTGGTTTGGTAGTTGAAGTTTGATTTCTTAATTTTGCTGCGTTACACAAGGTCGACTTTAACGTGGATCTGAAACTCTGTATATCATGCAGGGATTTTACTCATAGATTGCTGGTCGTGCGAGGCTAGTACGGCTCTAGAATGTTAAAGATCGAAAATTGTTCTTTGGGTTTGGCTTACTTTGGCGTGTGGCTTGTGTTTGGTAAAACGCAACATCATATTCTTGAACACGAAACTTTCTCGGCTCTGTTAGTGCAACATAAGGACTTTGGAATAGACAATGTTGGACATGGAGTTGAAATATTGACCCGGTCCAATTTTACCTTTGTTCAGTAACTGTAGGTTGATTTAGTTTATGGTGTTTTAGGTAGTTTTAATTGTTAGGATAGTGTTTTTAGGTTGTGATAAGATGGTGCCCTCGGGGCCGCCTACACCAATTGGTAGTGCTCAGTCTGTTTCTACTCCTCTGTTGAGATCAAATTCAGGGATGTTAGGATCCCAAGGAGGTCCGTTGCCTTCACAAACAGCATTGTCGTCCTTATTGTCCCAACGTAATCAGTTTAATAATATAAATATGCTTGGAAATGTGCCAAATGTTTCCTCCTTCATTAATCAGTCTTTTGGTAATGGCGGCCCAAATCCAGGGCTTCCTGGTCCTGCCAGTAACCAGCGTGGAGGCATTGATGGTGGAGCTGAGTCTGACCCCCTTTCCAATGTTGGTAATGGAATGGGTTTCAATGGTTCTTCATCATCCTTTGTACCTTCAAATATGGTGAATCCTGGTCCAGCTGGTCTAGTTCAGGTGCAGCAATTTTCAAATCCTTCAAGCAACCAGCTTGTACCAGATCAACAACAGGCTCAACAACTTGACCCTCAAGGTTTCCAGCACAGTCAACAATCAGTGCAACATTTCTCAGCTCCTCACAACGCACCGCCGCAACAACACCACTCCTTTCAACAAATTTGTGGAGGCTTAGGTGGCATTGGGCCGGTCAAAATGGAGCCTCAATTAACTAGTGATCAACAACAGCAGCAGCTACAATCATTGAGGAATCATGGTCCTGTCAAGTTGGAATCACAACATCTCCAGGCTATGAGAAGTTTTGCACCGGTAAAATTAGAATCCCCACATTCAGACCAGTCATTGTTTCTACAGCAGCAGCAGCAGCAGCAGCCGCCGCCGCCGCCGCCGCAACAACAGCAGCAGCAATTCCTCAACATGTCAAGGCAGTCTTCTCAGGCTGCTGCTGCCCAAATTAATTTATTGCATCAGCAAAGATTACTGCAGCTACATCAGCAACAGCAACAGCAACAACAATTCCTGAAGGCAGTGCCACAGCAACGGTCCCAATTACCACCGCAATTTCAGCAACACAATTTATCCCTAAGAAATCCTGTGAAACCTGTCTACGAACCTGGGACATGTGCTCGTCGCCTTACACATTACATGTATCAGCAACAACGAAGACCTGAAGTAAGATACTGTCACAGAGGTCTTTTATCGTAGGTTGATTATGGATTTATTTGTTTCAGTAATATGTTTACTTTCCATGTAGGACAACAATATTGAGTTTTGGAGGAAGTTTGTTGCCGAGTTCTTTGCTCAAAATGCAAAAAAGAAGTGGTGTGTTTCTATGTATGGAAGTGGGCGACAAACAACTGGTGTTTTCCCTCAGGTCTTTTTTCCACTAAATGTAGCAAACATTAATTAAGGCTGTTGTTTTATGTTTTCTTATATGCCGTGAATTTCTAATTAATACATTTGTTGGGTATAGAAAAGAAATAAATGTGCATTGCATGCTTTCTTAATGCTCCTTTTTTTGGTTTTATTGAAAGAAACCTTTAGATGGAACAAAATTAATTTGTTAAAGAGAATAATTTCTGAACAGTTGAATAGCTTCTTAAATACAGTGTCTTTGTTAACAGAGCCTGTGATAACAAGCCTTGCATGCAAATTTTGCAGGATGTATGGCATTGTGAGATTTGCAACCGGAAGCCAGGCCGTGGTTTTGGTAAAATTTAGATATGTTCCTTTTGTGTTTCATTGTCCTGCAGTCTACAAATGGGACTTTTCATGGATTAGTTGATGTATCTCTTGCAGCTACTATTTCTTTATATCTTATTTTGACTCATTGTTTCCCCAGAGGCAACTTACGAGGTTCTTCCTAGACTTTTTAAAATCAAGTATGAAAGTGGAACCTTGGAAGAACTTCTGTATGTTGATATGCCACGAGAGTACCAAAACACATCTGGACAAATTGTGCTGGACTATGCAAAAGCAATTCAGGAAAGTGTTTTTGAGCAACTTCGTGTTGTTCGTGATGGTCAATTACGGATAGTCTTCTCTCCAGACTTGAAGGTCACACATCAGTTGCTGTTTAGATGAGCTACTTCTGATTTCCTGATGATTTACAACTGAACATGAACTCTTTTTGTGCTTGTGTTCTATTCTACAGATATGCTCTTGGGAATTCTGTGCTCGGCGACATGAAGAGCTTATACCTAGAAGATTGTTGATACCACAGGTGATTGGCAAGATATTAATGCCTTGTTCTTCATTCCAATCTATTACTGAACCTTTTTAAAAATGGAACTTCCCTTAAGACTCTAATCAATATGGCCCAAATGTTTGCTGGTTGATTTGCAAATTTGTTGTTATTGGTTGTTGGTTACATGGTTTTTAGTTAATACATGCAGTCCTAGTGAGTTTTTACTTTCCATCAATTTGCTTCATAGGATTAGATTTATTATCTTGAAATTTCAGCTGGCTGCAAGCAATGCACTACTGGATTTTATCCTAAGATGATTTATGAGATGTGTCAATATTTGGGTGCTTTATTTATGGCCTGTTGATGATACGATAGTAGGTATGGATATTTTTCAATGGGTTTTTGAACCTTTTAGATTGTCACATCAAGGCTTTTCTCATCTGTGTTATATGCTCCCACTTTTTCAATCTGCTAATGGTGGAACTTGTTTCCTAATGTTGGAAATGACCGAGAATTATTTTTAGTATTAGTAGGAATAATGTTATCTTAAAATTTTAATTTGCTCAAGTATCTCAGTTTTTGTTATTTTATTGACAAGCGGTGAGCATGGGCGGGTTCGAAGTGTTTCTTTTCAAACCAAACCACTTAAGCCAGTATATGCCATTCAGAAGCCCAAACCAAACCAGATCTAGAGACAAAAAGATTCGATTTGTTGTCAGTGTTTTCTTTTAAATTGTAGAGTTATAGTTGTTTTAAACTTTAAGCTAAATTTTTAACCACTGAAACTTTAAAATGGATTTATTATTCCACTTTAAATATAAAAGAAAACAAGGTTGAAAATATGTCTATATTCGTTGAAACATGGTCATCTACATTTAAGAAAATTACATATGTCTATATTCATTGAAACATAGTCATCTACATTTAAGAAAATTACATACATATATATATACACACACATTAATGCGTTGTATACACTTCTTTTGGGGAGTTAAATTATTCTTTTATCTATCAAGCCTTTCCATGTAAATATTTTGTGGTAAAAAATATTAGGGAAGAGGTGTATGAAGATAATTTTTTTTTAAAGTTGAAGGCTTAATCATCGAAGGTTCTTTCAAGTAATCTCTCCTAATATTTTATCCAGCAGTTTGGTTTGGCAACCAAATTGTTGATTGATGATTTTCTTAAAAATCAGTACATAAAAATATCAGCTTTGTTGTTTTACTGGTGTAGTTACATTAAACTGGTCATTTAATTGCTTTGTGTAGTTGTAAGTGGGAGGTAATGATGTTATAAAATCTTGGTGAATAAGACTTTTTATACGTAATTCCAGATCAAAGATATTTAATACCCTTTTATTTTCCTGCCAAATCATTTAATGGGTTTGATAGATTTTGTTAGACAACATTCGAAATATTCCAAGTTTGGGGACAGCTAGTGCCAATTGTATAACATTGACATAATAAATGACAGATAATTGATTACTATCATTATTGAGACTTGCTAAAAATTTGTCCCCGCAGGTGACTCAACTTAGTTCAGCTGCTACGAAGTACCAGGCTGCTACTCAGAATGCATCTTCTAATCAATCAGCGCCAGAATTGCAGAATAACTGTAACTTGTAAGACTATTATTAACAGAAGAAGAGCTGGATCTTGTCACTCGATTGCTTATTTTCTGTCTGTGTTTTTGGCCTGGAAGAGAGGAAGGAGAGATGACATATTTTGATGGTTTTCTTTATTTTACCTCTTATATGTCTGCTGCTTAATATAATATTCCAACACATTAGTGCACTAGCTGTTTTACATTTTTGGACTTTCTGAGAAGGGCTGGATTTTTGTCCTTTATTGAAGTGTTATTCTTCTGTAGGTTTGTTGCATCAGCTCGGCAACTGGCTAAAGCCTTGGAAGTTCCATTGGTAAACGATTTGGGATATACAAAGAGATATATCCGGTGCCTTCAGGTGAATTTGTACTTCCTTGTCAGGCCAACTCGGCTTCATGGGTTTAATGTGTTTATTACATGTCAAGTAGTTGCTGATACTTATTTTCTTTCAAGCTTGGTGACAGTATATACATTTGGGCATTTTTTATTTTAGTTTTCAGATATCTGTTTAATTGTTTGGCTCTGGGCCAGTTTTTTTCATTTTTTGACTTCTCTTGATGAGATATGACCAATCCTATCCCAATCAATCTTTTTATTTGATTTTAAATTAATGTTGGAAAATATTGTTTTCCATGTGTTCTTTGGGGAAATACGGTGCTAATTCTTGATTGATTTGGTTTCTTGCTTGGGAAACTTCTTGTTACGTAGTTCCCAATATCCCATTCCTCTAGATATCTATATATAATAGTGGTGAATGTTTCATGCAGGTCATAATTTGGCTTCAGGGGCCTGTTTGGTCAATTCATTGCCGTATATATCTGAATGTTCTCTAGACATTCCTTATTTCTGCAACTTGTTATGAATTTTGAACAATAAGCTTATACCGTGTAGAAAAGTTCTGTGGAGATGAAACAATAGTCAATTTTGCTGATTGTTATACACTAATATCTTTTATTTCATTTCACATTTTCTAAAACTTAACTAGATATTTACTTCGGCTTGCCTACCTAGTTCGAGTCCCATTCAGTCATGTGTTCTCGAGAATATAACTTTTACGCTTGTCATGTTTGAAATCCATGTATTCTTACAAAAACGTTTGCAATATTGTTTTAAATGTTTTAGTTGTACTTTTGATTTTTGAAAAGATTTGTTTTGAGCACCATAATAGTGTTTATCGTGTTGTCTAATTGATGTATTGCTTAATTTTTCAATAGCTTCTTACAACGTGATCAATGTTACAGATATCTGAAGTTGTAAACAGTATGAAAGACCTGATTGATTACAGCCGGGAAACAGGGACTGGTCCGATGGGTAAGTTGTTATTGTTTTTAGTTGATATTATTGCTCTTAGGTTATCAAGTTGCTCATTGACATGAACCCGTTTAGTTTTAACCAAAAGGAAATGATACTTGTAATTTCTTGTCTTTTATACAATTTCTTTTCATATTATTCAATTAAAACTGCTTTCACGACTATTTTATGGATGTTTATTAACATGGTTAAATGCTATCCTTTCCTTTGGTTGATAAAATTTTGTGCTGAATTGATATATTCAACTGTTTGTGGTCCTTTTTGTATGATAAGTCATTAGTGCAACTATGAGATTACGATCCTATTGAAGCATAGCCCAGTTAGAATGTTTAGTTAAGGATTTTACATTGTTTGCTTTTTATTTGATATTAATATGATTGTTGGGCGTTCTGCTGCATTGGTTAAGGATATAAAAAGCATCTCCTCCATGAGGGTCTAATGCTGTGGAGTACTTTTAACGAAAAAGAAACAAGTTAGAAATATGGAGAAAGCACTAATACTTGATTTATGTATTTCGATTATGATAAGTTCTTAATCATGGTCTCTATGTATTTCATTATTTTCAGAGAGTTTAGCCAAATTTCCTCGGAGGACAGCTACTTCTGGATTTCTAAGTCAAGCGCAACAGGCTGAGGAACAGCAGCAACGACACCAACAACAAATAATGCCCCAGAACTCAAGCAATGACCCAGCTATGCAAATTGCTGCTAGCAATGGTGCATCAAGTGCAAGTAACTCCCTCAATCCTGCGTCTGCATCAACCTCTGCCAGCACTATTGTTGGGCTTCTCCATCAAAATTCAATGAATTGTAGGCAACAAACTTCTATAAATAACGCAAGCAGCCCATATGGTGGAAATTGTGTCCAGATTTCATCCCCAGGTTCCTCAAGTACCATCCCACAGGCACAGTCTAATGCTTCTCCCTTCCAATCACCAATTCCCTCCTCATCTAACAACCCCCCACAAACATCTCATACCGGGTTAACATCTGCCAATCACATAAATTCAGCAAATTCACCAGCCAATTTTCCCTTGCAACAGACAGCTCTTTCTGGTGAAACAGACCTCGGTGATTCGCAGAGCCCCGTTCAGAAATTGATACAGGAAGTGATCATGTCCAACCAGCTTAACGGAGCAGGAAGTATTGCAGGGGTTAGTTCCTTGGGGAATGATGTTAAAAATGTCAATGGCGTTATACCAACAAATCCTCATGCGGTTCTCAATGGTGGGAATGGAACCGTCAATTCCGGCATGGGGAATGGTGGATTTGGCACAGTGGGCGGTGGATTAGGCCAGTCGGCGATGGTGAATGGTATTAGAGCTGCAATGGCTAATAACTCAGTAATGAACGGGCGAATGGGTATGACATCAATGGTTCGAGAACAAAGTATGAATCACCAGCAACAGGATATGGGGAACCAGCTGCTTAGTGGTTTAGGAGCTGTTAATGGATATAGCAATCTACAATTTGATTGGAAAACATCACCTTGAAGGCTATTATTGACACGAGTGAATGTTTTGGGCTGTCTGAGTGTAGCTGCTTTTGCAGCTTTCCGGGGGAGTAAATTATCCTGTGGTCCTATCCATTCCTGAAGGTCTCACAGAGATCGAAATATTGTTTTCGGGGCACCTCCCCCAGTTTCTGTACTAATTCGAGAGAGAGAAAAAAAAGAGTAACCATAAAAAAGCATAGCGTTTCTTCCTTTTTTTTTTGTTTTTATTTTTCATTAATTATATGTTAATTGCCGTTCTGAGTTGCTTCATTCCGTGCTGCTTGTTTCCTTCATAAACGAACCAACACCTCAGCTTCCCCAACAAACATCCTCAGTCACCATTACATGGGGGTTCTGTTAGTATTTGGGTTTTAAAATGGGGTACTTCTGAGTCATGCGATGATTTGATGTCTGCTTAGTACGTCTCCTGTCATCTTTTCTCACAAAGAGTGATTATTCATGGCCAAGGCTCATACTTGCCGAAAGACGATGGTTCAAAGAACTTAAACTTTATATGACACGCCAAGTAAATTCTAGATAAGTATATATACTGGAGTTTTGTCATTTAGGTTTAATTAGTAGTAATGGTAAAATTACAGTTAAAGTATTTATTAATTCCATAAATTTAAGGAAACTCTTGTAAGCGTATGTATGGTGTGTGACTTTCTATGTCTTTTAAGTCAGTAGATTACTCAATTGTGAGTTATCTTGCCTTTTCACAAATTCTTTTATAAAATTCCTAATATTATCTTAATTTGTACAATAATTTTTTTAATAAAATTCCAAATATTCTCTTAATTTGTACACTATCACCTTTTTTTTTTTTTTACCTTAATAGGCTTGTTAATTTATTATGGCTCAAATCTTTCTTGTATATATCATCATTACAATTCACTTGTAATTGGAAATTTCTAAAATTAACATTGATTGCATTTTTTTAATGTTAGTAGCAGCTTCCAATAATAAGAAATTTAACCTAATAATGAAAAACTACTTGGGACGTGGGAGTAATCAAAACATTAATATACATCAAACTTATAAAATATTTATTTGTGAGGGAAAATACAGTAATAATTAGCTACTTCTCAACTCAAGCTCCTAAATATTTGTCTATGGCACCAGACAAAGTGGACTTTGGCACAGCACCAATGACACTTTCTTTCCTTTCACCTTTATTGAAGAAAAGCACAGTTGGTATGCTCCTAATAGAATACTTGGTGGCTATATTCGGACAATCATCTGTATTTACCTTGTAACATGCGATCTTCCCAGCGTACTCTTTTGCCAACTCCTCAATCACAGGAGCTATCATTCGACATGGCCCACACCATGGTGCCCAAAACTCCACCAGTACAGGGTTTTCGCTTTTTATCACAAGCTCGTCCCAGCTTGAGTCTGTTACCACTTGCACTGCAGGTATAGTATAGTTCTAAGAATAGTCTAAGACGAAACAAAAGATGAGAGAGGGAGACTAGGAGAGTTAGAAATAAACCTTGGTCTAAAGCTTCACGGGCTTTGCAAACTATGCGAGATTTCTGGTATCTGCCTCTGAAACGACCAAAGAATGAGGAGGAAGAAGAGAGGGATATGATGGGTGTGTGAAGTATTCCTTTTTTTGTAGGAATTGGAAAATGAGGTTTTTCCAAAGAAGCAAATGGATGATAAACACTGGCTCTAGTTGTATTGCAGACACTAGTCATTTGGAAACAGTTCTTCATAGCCATTTGCTAATCTCAGTCTTTGCTTTGTCGCTGGTTGAGTGTATATACCACTACTACCCTACAATTTAAGTGTGGTCACGGTGTCTTGGACAAGAGCGTTTGCAAGATCTTTATCTTTATTTATTTGTTTGGTTTATGGAATATCAGGAAAGTGGATATGGCTGTAAGATTATGAGGTGTTGGATATGCTGGAGCTCATGTGGATGACATTCATTTTAGGAAAGTGAGACTTTCAACTGTAAAATTTTTTGAGGTCCAACTGAGCTAGTTTCCATGCTACAATGACCTTTCATTTGTTAACGGTAAAGGTCATCTGGTGGATGTAGATCATAATACTTCCAGGAAACTTGGAAAGCCAATAACCTGACTAGTAGCTGCAGAGAGAAGAACATATTAAGCAATAAATTTTTAACTCCAGTCTACCATTTTCTCTTACTTATTCTCTTTAACATTTGCCTTTTATTTTTATTTTTTCCCTGTCATTGAACATAATATTGATCACGTTGTTTACTTTGTTGCAATATGAAACAACTAGCTAGCCTTGGTGTAGGTAGTACTAATATTAATGTGACAAAATATGTTAGATATTTCCTCGTTCATAGGCAGCAATCAAAGAGAAATTCAACGGGCCACAGCATCAGTAAAGCTGGAAATACTAATTTTCCATTTCGATTATTAGCATTTGCGGCTTCTTTTTGGTGTGTTAGGATCATTACATATCTGGACCGTTATTGCGGCAGTTCTACTGTGACAGAAGATACTTACTTGGTTAGTATTTATGAATTTTATATTTTTTTTCACGAGTTGATGAGAAGGAAAAGTTGCTCAGTCTTGGAACTATTTTTTTTTTGGTTAACCCACAAGATATTCTAAGAGAATTTCAACTATAAAAAAGCGCCTTTAAATCATCCACACTCAAACTAATCCCTGCTCGTACCGAGTCAGTCCGTAAAGAATAAAGTACTGACCAAATAAGTTTTTCCATTACAAAGCTTGAAATTAAGACCTCTAGTTAATAGATGAGAGTCTAGTAATCTACTCAATAACAAACACATCAATCAAAATGAACCGTCGTGGTCTTTGGAAATAAATTGAATAAGGAGTACGTAGGTGAAGAATTTGAATACACTTCCAATGTAGAAGGCTCTCGCTTCAATACAAGTGGTTAATCCTAGGATTTCAAGCGCTTCTTTCACAAAGTTGGCTACATCAAAGACACAAAGCTCGGAAGACAACATCACAGGTACGTTTGTGCAAGTATAAACAAAAGAAAACACTGCGTGACTTTGCTCATTCTGTGTCTAAGCTACATTCTGTACACGAGACTCATTTGGGGGCAACATCTGGAATTTTGTGATATTGTTTTGCCTCCAATCAAAAGTTTATTCCTTCACTATAAAATTTAAGCCCTTAAGACAATAACACGACCTCAGTATAAATGCACTCTATTAGATGAGGGCTTTCCTACACAACAAAAGATCACTTTCA
Organism: Erythroxylum echinodendron; assembly: GCA_027575705.1. Taxonomy (NCBI): domain Eukaryota; kingdom Viridiplantae; phylum Streptophyta; class Magnoliopsida; order Malpighiales; family Erythroxylaceae; genus Erythroxylum; species Erythroxylum echinodendron. The sequence continues at coordinate 7,878,273 of JANZXR010000002.1, read as the reverse complement.
GTCTTCTTTTGCTTTGCTTGTTCCGTTAGTCTGGTGCATGGAAGCGCAAGGGCTTATTGCATTTACTTTTTGCATTTCTTAGCATCAAATCAGTCCAGCACAAGGGAGTGCTCATTTATCACATCTCACCATCAGAAATGCTGCATCAAGGCTGGATTTAAAGAGTTGCATTGCATCACTCACCACTCCAAGAAATATGAGTCGAACAAACACATGACCAGCAGGGTTACTCAATTTAAAAGAACAACACAGTAGAAAACGCTATTAAATGACGTAACTAACTATAGATGTAAGTAGCTTGTAGGCAATGAAAGTCTGACCTTTCAGTTTTTCCCTCACCTTCCACACCAAATTTCAAACACATAAGAAAGATGCAAGAGACATATTTCAAACACAGTAATTGAGATCATGTTGCACTTCCAGATTTTTGTGGACGGACAAGATTCCCGTTGGTAATCTCTGTAAACTCACGCAGGTATCATTAAAGACAACCCTATATTGTACAAATTGATAGAATAAACGTGCAAGGAGGTTTTGAAAGCTGCAGCTCAAAAGGAGTAATCTTTCAAGTCTTCTTTTGAGTCATTAAGGTCAACATCAGCCAAGCACTCTTCTGCTGTAAGAGGTGGAAGTTGCCGAGTCTTGCGCTTCAAATTATGTTTGTGCCAATCACTCTTAAAATGATCCCTGTATTGTTTAGCATCCGCAACAAATGAATGACAAGCACTACACATGTACTGCTTTACCTCTGCCCCGGCATTATTTTTCTGATCGTTAACCCCTGGGTCCCTACTCTTCTCAATTGAAATGTTTTGCTGTTTAAGCTTTTCAGCCATTTGGACAACAGAATCAACGGATTCCTTAGGTTGGTTTGATGTGACATCTTCATAATCCTCATAATCATCCACATGGGTGTCTCCTTCAAAATGCACAGACATTGCAAGAATTTCCAACCGGCCCTGCATATTCCTGACAAAAGCATCACAATCACGGAAGAAACCTGGATCCATTTCACATATCTGCAACAACCAAAAGAAAAAGGAAGAGTTCCATAAGAAGAGCGAATTCATGCCTGTGGACAAAATCAAACATTAAAACAGTATTCTGTATAAGGAAGCATGATGTTAAAAGTCAATGCAGAAACATACTCAATCTAACAGAAAACCTTAAAGAACATAAAAGTGAACGGAAGTCAAATTTGGATTAACACCGCAGAAGCCAGTTCATTTTGCCACAAAAAAGCCGATTTATGCAATAAATCCCCATAGTTGTGAAGCAAGATCAGAGATGCACAAAGAAGTACAACATATATACACAAAATTGTTGGTACATGACAAGTTTGTGTTTTAAGTGCTTCCATATATATATATATATATATAGCGGGTTATGTATACAGAGGACAAATGGCACCAGATTTGATAAGTAATGTTCAACAAATAGGTACAACTCATGTAAGAAGTTTGATCATCTAAGTGAACCATGGAACTCTCGACCCTTTAGCTATTATAGATATATTGCAGCAAAATTCGAACAAATTTGCCAAACTATCACATTCTTTGACAGTCCATGGAGTCACCTCTTCTTTCTAATCTTTTATATGTTTGTTCTTACTACATACTCTGATATCGGGATCACTGGCAGTAACTACTTCCACATGGGCCATCATATGCTCTATCTTACTTAGGCGTCAGTCCATTAAAGCCAGATACAAGTGGAAATCTCTGAAACATACATCACTGATTCTCTTGAAGTTGTAGCTAAAAGGGTCAGAATATGCAGTTCAAGAAGGGATAATATATGCTATGCTTGGTATAATAGTATATTACACATCAAGATCGTGGGGCTTGATCAGGCAAGGTGCACATTAAACCTGGTAAAAGGCATTCTCGGACCAGAGCCAAAGGTTTCTTTGAGGAATGGCTATTACACTGGCAAGGTGGCTCCAGAATGACTGTTGGAATCATATTACTGGGAATTTGTCTCTTTAACTATCCAAACTTTGGCTCTAAATCACCTTACCCCATTTATGTCAGATTCACAGATTGTGAAGGACTACTAGATGGGACTGGCGACAGAGAATGAGAAAATATAAGAACTGAAATATATTAAGAACAAATGATATGTGGTAATTGGATAGTTGGGTTTAACCAAAAACTGTTCAATGAGGCTGTCAGTTTTTTCTTTTTGTGACCGATTGAGAACAATCCCTCATAAACAGTAAACTGTAGGATTGTTATTCCTATACGGATTAACTGTTAGTTACTTTACTCTTGTTTAAAAACAAAGAAAACAAAATTATCAATAACAATCCGTCCTCTTGCCATTTACATTTGTTGCACACAAAATGTTCCAACTCCAGTTACTTTACTCAAAAGCATAAACCTCAAAATCTGATATTGGGGAGATAAAGCACAGATGCAAATCCTCAAAGTAATGCATTATGTCTAAAATGATAGTAAATAATTGTACATAGAAACAGATCAGCAATTAGTAAAGAAAACTTACTACAGATATTTGATTTCCAGATTCATCCTTTGAAACATTTTTTGCATTCCAAGCATTCATTTTTTCAAGAAAAGAACCACAATTTGCCTCGGGAATAGTGATCCGGAGTTTCATTGGAGACCGTTTGATTGGGAACTGTTTCTGAAGCTCACGAATGAGTTCAAGGGCCTACACAAAATACACGAAACTAACATTAGAACTTAGGAATATCCGGTCATAAATTTGGACAATTCCAAAACAAAGCCAACCCGAAGACTAGATAGACGTCAAGAAAAAGAAAAGGCCACGACGCAGCATAGAATTACCTGCTTCTTGGAGCTGCTATGGGGGTCAACAGCGAAATGAATTTCATGCATGAGACGCTCGATCATGCTAATAGTGTAAGGGCGTTGAGTTTCAGGATTGATGGTTTTCTGCATAACAATGGTGGCAATGTCCCGAAACTGACTGGACAACTGAGATTCCCTCTCCTTTCCAGCAACTTGAAGCTCCCCTTTCTCCAATATCTAACTCACAGAAATCAATTCACTTATAAATCAAGCAAGATCACACTTTTTCAAGGTGAAAAACGAAATGGGTTTATGATGGGCACCTCCAGGCATATTTTGGACTGATCATCAGTCCCAAAAGCCAACATCAAATCCTTGGACTTGGCAAGAACACCTTTAGAAACATTGGAATAAACCGTTTGTGACTGCAACACTTCATCCAAATCTTTCTCGCTGTTTAAGAATACAAGTGATTGGGTTAAGGGTAAACTTTCTAATGAAAATAAAAGTAAAAACAGATTAAAGAAAATGAAACTTACAAGCCGGAGCGCCAAGAAAGGACCTTGTTCTTGTAGCAAGCGATTTCGAAGCGAATGCCGTGCTTTTTCAAGCGAACCACCGCAACGTTGGTAAGCCTCTTTTGGCCAATTGGCTGCAATAATTTCTTGGACATCGCTCTCCAATTATTGTTTTGTGCTTATCTGCAAGACCTGTTTCTTTCAACTTCTTCTTATTGTTCTTTCTCTCAGTCGCAATTCGCAAACTGCCGTCTCTCTAGACCTCTTTGTGGCTATTTCTTAATACATAAAAAATAAGCAGAGCTAACTGTACGGATGTAAAATGGACCTGAACATGAAACGGGTCGGATCCGTCTGATTAAATTGGGTTAATTAAAAATAAATCCCAAATTTTGGCCAATTTTATAATTATAGCCCAAATTTAAAGAATTGACAATTAAATACTTAAACTTTTAGTTTTTTCAATTATAGTCTCGCTTTAATATCTCTGTTAAGTTTGCTAACATGTTTCGGGGCCGTTTGGTTCCACTTCTATTTTTCTGTTGTTGTTTTTAGTTTCTGTTTCTTATTTTTGTTTCTATTTTTTCTTAAAAAACAAAAACATGTTTGGTTGAGATTTGTAATGAAAAACTAAAAACAAAAATATCTTTGATTTTATCATCCTGTTTCTATTTTTTTGTAATTATACCCTTACGTGTAATAATTAAAATATAATGCAATATATTTTTTAATTAATTAATTATAATCGTAGCTAAAATTAGAATATATGCAAATCAAATATTATTAAAAACTTACACATTAATTGTATATAATAAAATTACATA
>JANZXR010000002.1:7858971-7870657 GCA_027575705.1 Erythroxylum echinodendron | reverse complement strand
CTCCTAAACTCTTCAACTCATCACATAAGCTCAAGAAGATTATCTTTCTCATTCTTGAGTTTTCATAAATCCTTGTAAGATTCCCATTCAAAAGTTTCATTATCCAATCATGACCTTGTAAAGTAGAAGTTCTACATGGTTGCTTTTGTAAGTGAAAATACTTATTCTCTCCCCCAGCTAGAGAAATTATGATTACCTTCTTACGTTCATCATCAGAATCTGATTCGAAATCTGATAAGAAATCCATATATCTACAATGACAACATTAAATAATTAATGTAACATTCAATCAAAAAATTTAGCCTAAGCTAGATAAAATATTCAAACATTAAGTCAAATATTCATACAACTCACAAACTTAAAATGTTTAAACTATGGAACAATATTTAAAATAAAAGTGTAAAATTAATAAGAATTCGATATGCAATAATATGAAAATCTAACTAAAGTGTCATAATCCAATGCAACTTCCTTGTATCTGTCATCTTCATAAAAATATCCTTATAAAGTGGAGAATCATGTAAAACCTTTATAGCTTTTCCATATTACACATCGTCAACACCCAATTCATCTAAAGACTTCATACATTCCATCATTATGTTACACTCTTGATATGATGTTTCACTCAGTTTTTTCACAAGTAAATCATTCTTTCTTTTTGATTGTTCACCAATTACAATCAAGGTCTCTTCTACAATGTTAGAATGTATCTTTTTGCCTTCTTATCCTTATGAGATTTCTTTTTCCGAGATATAGGACTTATATCTTGATCTTCTTTCTCATTATACGAGTAATCTTCATCAACATCATTTCCATGTTCCTCTTCTGTGCTATTCGATGGAGATTTAGTTGATGGATGTGCATGCACACCAGTTGCAGTAGTATCTCCAAAAATATGACACAAGTCTAAAAATTCCTTACATCCTTTTTTCTTGAATCTGTGAGCCATTTTATGCACCTATAATGATGAAAAAGATATATGAGAATAACAAATATATTATATAATATGATATATTAATAAAACAAAAGACATATTTTACCTTAAATAGCTTTTCCCAACATTCATTTGTAGCATTAACTTCACCAGTAAAAGAGTTGTAACCAATTCCAGTTTCTTTGAGTAAGTTCTTGAAATTCTTTAATCTGGCCCTTAATCCATTATACTTATTCTTCAATTGAATATCAGTATACTCATTATTAAATTTTGTTTGAAGCCCTGCTTTAATATTCTTCCAACCAGATTTGAAAAAGATAGTAGTTGTTCGATTTCCCTTCTTCACTTCTTCAACTATCAAGGAGATTAAACATATCTCTATAGTATCATTCCATACCCCATCTTTTTCATTTACTTCCATACAATCATTGTAATCATTCATATTATTCAAGCCTTCCATCACTAAATGCAATAACATATAAGTGACATCAATCACAATAATTTTTACAAAGTATTAAATGCTAAATATGGTTTAAAATAAACATGTGATAACCGTAACAATTTACAAAAATCACATCAAAATACCTAAAAAATATATAAACAAAGCCCTTAGAGAACATAGTAATTCTAGTAGGTTGTTAGTGAACAGTTGGAGAATAACAGTATTTAAAGAAGAGTCTCAACCTATATTCGTGAAGAGGAAGCCTATGAAAGCTCATTTAAGTTTGATCCATTTCTGATGTTAAAATACCAGTGAAAGCTAACCAGATCAAAATGTAAAGCAGAACAGAAGATCAGAGATATGACTTTATTACTAATCAGAGACAACCCTGCACTTAGGTGAATTCTATGCAACCATTACCATGTGCTTTCAATTAAGACCATGAGAATGTGATGAGAGCATTAACATGACAAAAAATAAAAAATATATAAAAGATGTCGATGTATTCAGAACCATATTCATATCATTTTTTATTTAATTGTACCAAAACAACATTCACTGCGACATGACTGAGGCTTTCATTTATTTCGTTTTCTGTGTTATGGGTAATGGACCAGTGGTGGTTTCATTTGGTTTAGTGTTGATCTTGGGTATCCATAAATATACTAAACTATCTTGTGTGTTAAAGCTTTTTGGCTTTAGGAGTTTGCTTTGTGTTTATGTACATTTGAGCTCTACTGACACTCTGACAATTCTATAGTATACATTAGAATCCTTTAGGACTTTTGCATTGATTGCCTTCTCTTTATTCACTTGCAACGATTATTTAATGATTAAAAGCCTCCACATACTACATTAAACGATTATTTAATAATCGAAAGCCTCCACATACTACATTAAATGACATACTACATTAAATGCGTGAAGATAAAAGCAGACAACATCAAACCCAATGCTTTATTAAATGCGTCAAGACAAGAGAAGACTACATACAGCCACATGCCATATTAAATGTGTGAAGGCAAAAAGACAACACCAGGCTGATTGCAAGTGACGTCAACTTCAAGAAGAAAACAGCTACAATAAATCAAAGATAAGAGACAAATGTTGAACATAGCCTCCACATGCAACAATAATTGACTGACATGAAGATAAGAAGTCAAGAAGCAAAGAAGCCTCCGCACGCTACATTAAAAAATGTGAGGAAGAAGAAAACAGATATAGTTGTTTGTTCTTCTATAAAACGACTTAGATAGATGTCTGCTCTTCTATAGCTGTCAACTTAGATAATTATGTGTTTGGTTGAGGTGATGAATTATTTGTAATCCACTGACATAGCTTTCATTCACTTGATAAGCTCTCCTACGTAGACACATTTTTAAGGTGACAACCAGGCGTCCCGTGCCCATGGTTCTTTCTAAGTTGAACCACCCAAAGCATACACCCAGAACTCGGTGATGAGTTATTAATGGGGCAGGTTGCTAGTCATAGTGACAATAAAGAACTCCTCATGAAGAAATAGAGCGGAACATTGAGGATTAGGACCACGAATTCTGCTGATTTAGATGCTTCAGAAGTCATACCGTAGAGCTTATAAGTAGGAAGAGAGAAAGAACTTGATCCGTGTCATAGCAGAAGAGGGATTTTTATGCAAGGTGAAGTTATTTGGTTTCAAAGGAACACCCTTCATTCTCAGAACACAAAGAAGGAATAAATTGTTACGTGTAATCCTTAACCTACTTGGAGAACAAGACATGCATGATTTGTCTGGTTCTAGTTAACAACTTATGACAGAACTCAATTCCAGCTATTGGTGAAATGACAATAAAAAGGTTTCTCTCTAATGTCAGACTTCATGCTCCACATGTATGAAAACACACAAGCAAAGCAACCAGAGAAATCGCAGAAACAATGAATAAATCCATTCATTCCTTCGTGCTGTATTCTCATCTTCTAAAATTGCAAGTAACGCAGCATATAACCAGGGAAACCATCGAAATAGAATAATAAGCACGAAAACAAGCACAGATAAATACATGGAGAATCGTAGTAATAGTACAGTAACAAGCAGTAAAAGTAAACATAAACCTCTAGAGCGACAAAAAAATCGTAGCAGTTAAGATGCAGAAAATAGTCGGCGCAACTGTTTTAGAATTGAGGAAAACCTGTTGTGATATATTAGGGAAACGTATTTTTTCCGTTTCTGTAAAACAGTTGTTGTTTCCTTAAACATGAAAACAACAAAACGTAACAACAACCAGCCAAACGTGTTTTAAGAGGGAGTTTTATTTTTTATAAAAAACCACAACAAGAAACGGGAAAAAAACGAAAACAAACACCCCCTACTTAACTATAATAATTAATTAAGTTTAAATAAATTACATAGTTTAATTAAACCAACTTATTAAACCTAACTAAACTACATCATTTTAGGACTGAATTTCCTAAATCAAGCCATGAGTCTCGAATTCAACTACAGTACTCATCGTTAACAATCTCATTCCCCTTACTTCCTTTAACACCAGCATACACCAAAACTCTACTTTTTCTGGCTCACACTCTCGTCCACTACGTAACAACGAACATCACCCTGCAATAGACTCTTAAAGAAATATCAGTCACACTCTAAATTCTTGGAGAAAAAAATCCCATTGCAACTTTCTAGTCTTTGGCCTAGGTTATGACAGCTTGATGTGGGCATTTCTGAATCACGATAAAAGAACAATATTCTTCGAAAAAGACAAGAGTTGGATTAGTCAGATCAAAGAAAAGCTCCCAACTTTAGAGTCCTACCATGTGACACACAACAAGTTGATAAGATCATGAAAAGAGGCGACATAGAGGAGTGCAAGGTGGTGACTAATATGTGGTTCTTAAAAGTGTCAACTTGCTCTTCAAGGGTTTCCTACAAAAGTTTATGATACAGATTGAGACTTGATCATGGTTGATACATCGACGGGGTATCACGACGAAACTCCGGAGAGGATGATAGTGATATACATGACAGGATTAATGGTAAGGAACAAGAAATAGTCTCAAAACTACGTAGTTTAATTATGTTTAACAAGTTGGTTTAATTAAACGAAATAATTTAGCTAAACTTAATTAGTTAGTTTAATTAAGTCTGAGGTATATAAGTATTTAGGATTTCTAGAACACGTGACATGTCTCGGGCTAGAATTGAAAAAAATTTAAAATTTGAATATTTAATTATTACTTTTTAAAATTCCATCTGTAATTGTAAAATTGAGCAAAATTTGAGAGTTTTTTAATTAACTCAATTAAATTACATCCTAACATTTTTATCAAATTTAAAATTTATATGAGTGTTGAAATGGATCTTAATTTTTACAAAATTCTAAATCTGTTTTAATTTATTTTTTAAAATTATTTTATTAATATAATTGTTATAATATATCCAAAATTTACGTTGAATTTTTGTAATATCTTCAAATAATAGTATTTAATTATTTATATTATTTTGATAATCATATTAATAAATAACATTTTAAATTAATTTGTCTAATTTTGAAAAAGTTTAATACTTAATTTTAAAATTATAAAATATTAATTTTGATATTTTTAATTTTTTATCTCTATAATTTTAAAATATGAACTCTATATGTTATAGAAATTTTTATTTTTAAAAATAATTATTTATTATAATAATTTTTAAATTTTAAATTAATTATTTTATAAAGTTCATAATTTTAAAAACGCAAACTCAACTTTAAAATTTTTAATTTAATTTTGTAATATAAATATAATAGGTTGATTCTTAAAATTTAATTTATATTTGTACATATTAATTTAAAATTATGGAATATTAATTTTGATATTTTTAATATTTTATCTCTATAAATTTAAAATATGAACTTTATATATTATAGAAATTTTTATTTTTAAAAATAATTATTTATTATAATAACTTTTAATTTTTAAATTAATTATTTTATAAAATTCATAATTTTAAAAAGGCAAACTCAACTTTAAAATTTTTAATTTAATTTTGAAATATAAATATAATAGGTTGATTTTCAAATTTTAATTTTTATTTGTACATATATAAAATACGAATTCTATTTATTTATTTACACTTATCTTTGTATAATATTACTAAATAAAAAATAAAATGAATATGAAATTACAAAATATTGTCTAAAATAATGTTATTATCTAACCGACAATATAAAATTTTGTTAAAGGGGAACTAAAATTTTTGTTACTATTACTGACACATTAATGAGTTGTAATTGTAAATAAGCTACTATTAAATAATTATTTATTATTTAATTACTAATAAAAGTGAGAATAAAAAGCCATTTTTATTTTTATTTATTTAGTTATTAGGAATAGACAAAACAAAAATAACAAAATTTAAAGAATTCTATATTGTTATTTTATGAGAGACATGAACATAATTTGAAATCTAATATATAAATAACAAAAATGATAATTATGTTGTGAATTTGAATTTGTGTTATCGAAAGAACATGCCCTTAGTTTCTTTTTGAGTATGTTAAAATAGTTTCACTTAAGTCCATTGCTCAAGCAATTTGTTGAGCTAAATTGCATGAAGCCTTGCAAAAATCCCTACCAAACACCCTCTTAAACCTTGGTTTACAATTCTAAACACCTAATAACCCTGTACCATCTCAACCTAACTCCTCAAAAAGCCTACCTAATAAACTGTCTAACTCTAACTCTTTAATGTCTTATCCTAGCAATAGTTCACAAAAGGGTTGCTAAACAATCCTCCAAAGGAGGTAAACCTTGCTAATATACATGAAAGGTGATATGGAACTCTCAAGAAAACAAGGTTCTTGAAACCCCCTAATCCTATTGATAATTAGATAATTTGGACTTGTTATTTATTATCTCTTATTTTAGGTCCAAGGACTTATTTATGGGCTATTCTTTTAGTTAGTAGCATGTGCTTTCATTAAAAGTCACATGACTTAGTTTTTGCTTAATAAGGCCTATACGCCCCTCTTTGTGTGTTTGGGTATTTTGAGACTTATTTAATTTTTATATGAGTGTTTTAATGTATTTAGCTTATTCATAAAAGGAATTGGATCAAATTGTGTTCAATGGGCTAGATACTCTTAGATTTGTTAGGATTAGCCTAGTTTTCATTAAATGGGCTTGCAAACCCATTCTTATTAGGGTTAGGATTTGGTTAAGAGTATTTATACTTGGTGTTCCTCCATGGATGTTTTGGCCTCCTCATGTGCTTGACTTGTAATCTAAGCTTGAACAAAAGCTTGCATTGCTTGTTTAAGCCTTAAATCTTGTTGCATTGTAATTGGACTATTTGGCATGTGTAGCTTGTCAGGTTGATGTGTAAGGTATGGAACTCCATTGTGAAGGTTGGTTGTATCAAAAGGAGTACTCATTGATTATGTTTTATTTATGGTGAGCCATACACACCAAGGCATAATCTTAAACATAAGAAGGCTCAGTTGTTCCTCGTAGGTGGTGATAATGAATGTATGGGTAATTGGGATATATATAGGAGATCCATTCACATTCTCATTCATAGCAGGGGAAATCATAACTTTATGGGCATGCAGCTAAGAGACTTAGCTGCAAGGAGGAAACTACTAAGACTTTAGCATTTTTTGTTGCTGAAAAAATATGGTTATAACTAGAGTTGAATGTGAAGGAGTTAAATGGCAACTGCATAATACCATTTTTGAAGGGGATTTTAAGTTTTTACCTTTGGGTTTTTGTGATATGGTGTTGGGTATTTAATGGTTACAATATTTAAGAAAGATGATATGGGACTTTAAATAACTTTCAATAGAATTCCATCATACAAGAAAGAGGCATATGTTAAGAGAAGGAACAAGTCAGATTGCTAAGACTATGAAAGGCAAAAATCTTAACAAAGCATTGATTAACATGCAACAGTTAGCTTTGCTAAAGTTTTATACAAGCCAATGTCAATATAAAAGTTCCTTATATGATTTAGACCTTGTTATAATAGTATTCATATTTTTTTGAAGAACCTCAACAGCTTCCCCTTTGTTGGGAAATATCCACAATGAATCTTAAAAGATAGTTAAATTAGATTAATTAGAATAACATGTAAACCTGTTATTTTTCTAAAATAACTCCTTATATTCCTATATTTACTTGTACCTATATATTGATTGTTAAAGGAATAATAATATACATATGCTCAGCTTATATTTTTGAATGTTATCAGAGCATACCTGAACAAAGCTAAACCTTAGCCGCCACCTACTTTCTCTAATCTTACCCATCTATGTCAACCATGTCTGACATCTCTGAATCCCCTAACCCATCTGTTCAAACACGTTTACCTTATAATCCTACCTTAGATTCTCATTTCATTTAGATCACTATTATGCAACTGAATGGAGAGAATTTTCTTCGTTGGTCTCAATCAGTTATAATATACATCTGTGGTAGAGGCAAGATTGGATATCTGACTGGTGAGAAGAAGGAACCAACAACTAATGTTCCTACACATGAAATATGGGATTCTGAAAACTCTATGGTTATGACGTGGCTAGTGAATTATATGGAAGAGGACATTAGCTCCAACTACATGTGTTACTACATAACTAAAGAGTAATGGGATAATGTGAATCAGATGTATCCTGATTTGGGAAACCAGTCCCAGGTGTACGAACTGACTTTGAAATCGGGTTAGATCCACCAAGGTAAGGATAATGTTACTAAGTACTTTAATTCTATGAAATGTTTGTGGAAAAACTTAGATTTGTTTAATGACTATAAATGGAAATCCCCTGATGACCGTAACCATTATTAGAAAATAGTAGAGGACAATCGAATTTTCAAGTTCTTGATTGGTCTTAATGTTGAGTTTGATGATGTTAGAGTCAAGATTATTAGGAGACAACCACTCTCATCCATTGGGTAAGTCTTTGCAGAAGTCTGACATGAAGAGAGTAGATGGCTTGGGATGCTTGACAAATGAAATCCTACACTTACTATTGAAAACTCAGCCTTGGTTGCTAGGAATGTTACTGGTCGTGCTAAGAAGACTAAGGACAATTAACAGGAAATAAAGGCATAGGTTTTGGTGTGACTACTACAATAAAGCTCGTCATACTTGTGAAACATGCTGGAAACTCAATAAAAAACCTACAATTTAGAAGGGATCTCATGAAGGAAAATTTAATAAACTCCATTAGCCCAAGAGCTAAATTTTGGACAATTCACTTAGGTGTAGATTAACCACATCCTAAAGCTGCTGAAACCCAAATATAAGTCCTTAAGTGCTCTCAATGCATCTGTTGCATAAATAAGTAGTGATTTATTGCCTTATCATGTTCCTTTCCCTACAATTCCGCTCCTTAGATCATTGATTTAGGAGCATATGACAATATGACCAGTTCTTCTGATTTATTTCATACTTATAACTCTTATTCTGGCCATGAAAAAATTCATATAACAAAAGGATCATTTTTTGTTATAGCTTGAAAAGGTTCGATGACTCTATCTTATAATATCTGCCTTAAGTTTGTCCTTCATATTCCTAAACTAGCTTGTAATCTGCTATCTATGAGCAAACTAGCTCGTGACTCTAACTGTACCATTATATTCTTTTATTCGTATTATGTTTTCCAGTAATAGACTCCAAAGAGGATGATTGGTAGTGTTAAGTTGATAGATGGTCTTTACTTCTTTATTGATGACTACTTGAAGAATAAAGAAGCTTATGGCCTAAGTAGTATTTTTTCTAACCCTACTAAAGAACATATTTTACTTTGGCATAATGGATTAGGACATCCTAGTTTTTCATATCTCAAAAGACTATTACCTTATTTGTTTAGATTGTGGATTGTTCAAAATTTTATTGTGAGCATTGCATTTTATCCAAAAGTCATAAAACTATTTACCCTGTAAACAGATATCAACCCTTTAAACTGTCTAACTTAATCTATAGTGATGTTTAGGATCCATCTCGTGTTAAAACCTTTTATGGAAAAAATTGGTTTGTAACTTTTATCGATGATCATACTCAATCACGTTGGATCTATTTAATGCGTGAAAAATCTGAAGTTGCTATAATCTTTCAAAACGTTACCATGATTGAAACTCAATTTCATACGCACATTGGTATACTTCACTATAATTGGCGATTAGCTATTATAGAAGAGGTAAATGTGCTTGAGAAGAATGGAACTTGAGAACTTGATAATTCCCCTAGAGATAAACAGCTGGTAGGGTGCAAATGGCTATTCATTATTAAATTCAAGGCTGATGGCCATGTGGAAACGTTGAAGGTAAGGCTAGTTGTTAAGGGGTTTACTCAAACCTATGGTATTGGCTACTAAGAGACATTTACTCCTGTTGCAAATGTAAATACTATTTAGGTGTTGTTATCTTGGCTGTAAATTTTGACTGGACTTTACATCAACTAAATGTAAAAAAATGCATTTTTTAATGCAGACTTAGAAGAAAAAGTCTTTATGAGCCTACCTCCAAAATTTGAGGATACCTATAGGAGGAATAAGGCTTGCAAGCTAAAGAAGTCATTATATGGCCTAAAACAGTCCCCTAGAGCATAGTTTGATAAATTTGGAAGGGTAGTGAAGAGCTATGGCTATTGTCAGAATCAAACCGATCATACATTATTTTACAAGCTATCCAAGGCAAGTAAACTATCTATCCTTATTGTTTACGTGGATGATATCATTCTAACTAGAGATGATATATATGAAATAGTAGAGTTGAAGAAAAGATTGGCCAAAGAATTTGAAATTAACGACCTTGGACCCCTCAAATACTTCCTTACGATGGAGTTTGCTAGATCAAAAGAAGGTATATTTGTGAATCAGTGGAAATATATACTAGATTTACTGAATGAGACCAGATTATTGGGCTACAAGGAAGCTGATACACCTGTTGAAACGTGTGAATCTTAGCCTAACTCAACCTAAAAATATCATTTATAAGGAGACATACCAGCGACTGGTTAGGAGAATAATGTATTTGTCACATACCAAACCTGATATAGCTTTTGTTATGAGCTTAGTAAGTCAATTTATGCACTCTCCAGGCAGAGAACATTTGAATGTTGTGTATAAGATACTACGGTATTTAAACGAAACTCCCAGGCAAGGTTTAATGTTTCGTAAGGGAATAATCTTTAAGTTGAAGTTTATACCAATGCTGATTGGGTAGGAAATGCTACTGATAGAAGATCAATTTCAGGCTATTGCATATTTGTTAGTGGTAACTTGGTAACTTGGTGGAGTAAAAATCAAAGTATTGTTGTAAGGAGCAGTGCCAGAGTTGAGTTCCGATCAACGACACATGGAATTTATGAAGTTTTGTGGATTAAAAGGGTATTTAAGGAACTGCAAATTCCTATGAAAGTTTATTGTGATAACAAGGCTACAATTTCAATTGCCCACAATCTGATCCTTCATGATAGAACAAAACATGTTGAGGTTGACAAGCACTTCATTAAGGAGAAGATTGAAAAATGATTAATTTATGTTCCCTATATACCAACCTCACAACTGGTAGCTGATATTCTTACAAAAGGGTTACATAAGAGACAGTTTAGAGTTCTGATTACCAAGCTGGCTATGGATGACATCTATAAGCCAGCTTGAGGGGGAGTGTTGGGAAATATCCAGGTAGATATTTCCTAGGTGTTAATGACTTTGTAAAAGTTAATTAAATTAGATCAATTAGAATATTATGTACAGCTGTTAGTCTCATAAAATAACTCCTTGTATTCTTATATATACTTGTACCTATATATTGACTGTTAAGGGAATAATAATATGCATCTATTCAACTTATATTTCTGCACCCTTATGAGGAGTGGATTTGATCACCAAATTCCCTTGGTAGAGGGGTATAAATCATTAAGAAAGAAACCATACAGTGGTGTTAGTTAGTGAAAAAAGATGGCACATGGAGATTATGCATAGATTACAGGGATACTGATAAGTAGATAGTGAACAATAAGTTTCTTATTCCAGCTATGGCAGATTTTTTTGATGAATTCAGTATAGCTAATGTCTTTTCAAAACAAGATTTAAAATTTGGGTATTATCATTTAAGAATGCCCCAAGATGATATCTACAAAACTGCTTTCATAACTTACCTTGGTCATTATGCCCTTTGGCCTAACTAATGCCCCGTCCTCTTTTCAACACCTTTTTGTTTTTTGTAGAAAGTAACATCTCATAAGGGAACCTTAGATGAAATGGAAAGTGTTGGTGTGAAGTAGAAATGGGTACTTGCTAATGTTAATTGCTTCTTGATATTTCTCCACTTTAGTAGGTTGAAAGTAG
>JANZXR010000002.1:7841212-7858871 GCA_027575705.1 Erythroxylum echinodendron | reverse complement strand
CTATCACGAAGCAGGGGATAGAACAGCTATAAATTTTCTCACTCTAGTACTTAACAGAGCCAAAGTGACGATTTTTTTGTGTCGGACTCTTTTCAACACCTCATGAATGCCATTTTCAAGTGGTAGCTAAGAAAGTATATATTAGTATTTTTAATCACATTTTAGTTTTCAGTTATAATCTGCGGCAATAAGTGCATCATCTGAAGTTAGTGTTTGACATTCTGAGAGCTAATTCCTTTTTCCTCAATTAGACCAAATGTGCATTTGCATCTCAGCAAGTGGATGGAATATTTAGGGCATATAATCACTCCTAAAGAGTTTCAATTGATCCTTTAAAGATTACAACAGTAGCTCAATGGCCACTCTCCAACACATTGAAGCAGTTGAGGTCTTTCCTGAGTCTGACTAGTTATTATAGACGATTTGTGAAGGGGTATAGGGATACTACTAGACCCCTTACAGACATGACCAAGAACGACAATTTTCACCGGAGCTCCCAAGTTATTGAGGCTTTTGAAAGACTCGAACAAGCTTTTGTTTTAGCTCTAAAGTTAGATTTACCTAACTTAAAAAAGAATTTCATTATATAGGCTAATGCTTCAAGTATACGTGCTAGAGCAGTTTTTATGTAAGACCATCATCCTATAGCCTATATAAGCAAAACACTCAGATTTAGGCATAAAGCTTATTCTGTATATGAGAGAGAACCCGTTACTTTAATTTTTGTTGTTAAGAAATGGAAGCAATATTTGGTAGGAAGGCATTTCATGATCAAAACATAACAAAAGAGTCTTAAACACTTGCTGAAACAACATATCATTATACCTTTACAACAGGTGGGAGCCAGCCAAATTAATGATTTGACTATGAAATTCAATATAAAAAAGGTAGAGAAAATAATGTTGTGGTTGCCCTTTTTAGCATGCAAAGGAATTAAGTATTATGTATGGCTTTTGATAAGAGTTAAATCTTTACCTAGCAAGTGCACCAAAATTATAGTATAGCAGTATAGATATCGTTTCCACGAGGATTGATCACGACTACTCAATCTCACACCTTTAACTACTATTCAAGCAGTCGATTATGAAGTTATTGACTAAAAAGTAATAAATGTACAAAAATAATTAAAGAGATAATTAATTCACTAAAAGCATACCAAAGTTGAGCTTTTCCTCAACCCCTACCATGAAAAGCTCTAAACGTACTTTCTCTACATGAATTTGTGTAGTTCCCTCCAATAGATTCAGTCATATTTTAGGTTCTAACTAACTATCTAGAGCAATTTGTGACATCAAACACCCAATTTTTTTAGGTTATGTAATCAATCAAAAACTATCTAGATGCATTAAAAATCAATAAAACTCATATAATACCACCACCAACATTATCCGAGAGTCCAATATTTCAGGTTGTCTTGGTAATTCTAGCTATGCTTTATCAAGTTTTAATAATCAATTCATCTTAGAATTCTACACATGTATCAATGAAAAGTCCATGTTTCAGGTTGCTTTGATAAACAATATGCATAAAAATCAAAGAAGCATTAAAAACAAACTAAAGCATAAATTTATGTTTGAAAGGTAATGATTAAACAATCAACCTATAGCAAAATAAGGTTCAGTTTAGCCTCCCTATGGCACTAAAAAGAAATTAAGCTAACATGTTTGTAAACAAAAAAACAACTAGAATAAACTCAGACAAAACATGATGGAAATAATATAAAGAAAAGTCTGTCACTAGGATAATCCCCTCCTCCTAGGTTTCTCTATTGAGTGCAGGTTGTTGCAAAGTTGTGCAGAGTTTTTTTTAAGAAATATGGTAGCCCTTTTTATATTACCAAAATGTTAAGCCTCTTTTCCTTATGCTAATTAGGAAGGTTTTTTCTTAATTTAGAAGACCTTTGTATGCCTATTTTGTAGTCCTTTGGCATATAGAGTATTTGACCATATCTCTGCAATCCTTCCTAATTTAGCTCCAAAATTTATAAATTTTAGTAAGACTTCTACAAAATAAAAATAAAACTAATTAAGCAACAAATTGGAAGTTTAAATTAACAAAATAGGGCATAAATTCATGCTAGCATAGAGAAAACATACTAAATATTACTACAGAATTTTTAGGAATTAAACTACCCCAAACTTAGAGTTTGTTCATCCTCGAGCAACAAAAGAATTACAAAATAGATAAAATTCTTCCAAATTCTCAGAAATTGCATTAGTAATATAACCCAAAGACTATACAAGATATTGCAACAATTTTTTTTTACAAACAAAAACCATGTCTTCTTCCTATCCTCCCAATCATGCATAACCAATCATGCTACTACTCAGTTTCTTGGATAGTGTGATACAAACTACCTATATGTATAGCGAATTGCTAATATAATTCCCATAGGCTTGCTTTTTACAACAATTTCTACTAATGTTGATTCAAGACCATCTCAAAGATCATTAGGACTTAAATAAGCTTGTACTGTTAAGGTCATAGGTAAATGGTTGAAACAAAGGAAGCAATGGAGTATTCAAAGTGAGAAAACACATTTTTGGTCACTTTACAACACCAAAGCTTTTCTTCCTACACTTAATAATGACTCCCTCACCATTTTCCTTGTACCACTTTTTATGATTCCAATCGTATTTCTCCTCTTAGACTCAATTTTGATCCATGTTTCACTTTCTTTACTTAACATTCACTCAAAAGTTGCTTAAGATTTTTACTTGGAACTTGGGTGATTTTGTTTGTTTTGTTTTTTTCAATCTTTTCCTTTTTTTAGAATCTTTTCTCTTTTTTTCTGAATTTCAGTGAAGACAACAACTTTCGAAAAGAATGTGCAGTGAGTCACTCACCTCCCCAAAATGTGGTTGTAATTGCATTTTCCACCCCCAAACTTAGGGGTTATATAGATATTTTGGGTGAGAAAAATGCTATACTGTCCTCACTTACCTAACCCATTCAGGTTCAAGGTTAGGATAATTATAGGTTATGAAAGAATAACAAAAAAGGTTGTAACTATCAATAAAGGCTTAATAGGGATACTAGTGATGATATTTAATATGGGGTAGGCTAGAAAGGCTTAAACGACCAAACATGGCCTAAATCACTTCTTTAATAAGGTCATAAATCAGTATTTTACCTCAAGTGATCCTCAAGCAAGTTCTAAGATTTAGTCAAATATAATACTTTACTCAAGCAAAATTCACATAACATGTTTCCAATAATCCCAAAGTAATATCAATCATAGATCACAATCAAATTTGGACTTTAAAAAAACACAATTTTAGCTTATGTATGAAATTGAAGCAATATAAAGCATTTTCCCTAAGTTATATTCTTTAGCAATCATATATCATCCTAGAGCATTGAAGTTTATCACAAAAAATTAAGCTCGAGGACATGTTTTTTGTTCCAAAGATTTTCAATAAACTTGAGTTTTAGACCAACAACTAAAATTTCAAGGAAGTTTCCTACCCCTAAACTTAAAAGATAATATTTTTCCCCAATGTTATAGAAAAATGCATAAAGATGGAGTAAGGAAACTTCTCTGAAGTGCCACTCATATCTTGGGTGGTAGAGGATTCCTGAAAGAAAATGATAACTTTAACTAAATAACTGAATTCAAAAGAAAAAAGAGACCAAAAATTTAGTTCTTAGTTATAGTCATTAGCTTGACTTTTTCCCTCTTTTCATGGTTTTTCCAAGCGTTTGGAAGGCGATTGCTGCAGATAATCGCCCACCATATAATGCTTAAGATGTTATCTATTAACCATGAATCTTTCATTGTTCTTTTCATTCAAAATTTCAATTGCACCAAAAGGTGAAGTGTTGACTACTCGATAAAAACCAGACCACCTAGACTTCAATTTGCCTAGAAAAAGTCGCAACCGACTATTGTAGAGCAAGACTTGTTGACCCTATTGAAATTCTTTGTCTTTTATGTGCTTGTCATGCCACTTCTTAATCTTTTCTTTATAAATTTCAGCATTCTTGTAAGCATTCCTTCTAAATTCATCTAACTTATCAAGCTACAACAAACATCTTTCTCGTGTAGACTTTAAATCAAAATTCAAAATTCTAGTTGCTCAATATGCACGATGCTCTATCTCAATAGGAAGATGACATGCTTTACCAAAAACTAACCTATAAGATGACATGCCTATAAAAGTTTTAAATGCAGTTTGATAAGCCCATAATGCATTGTCCAATTTAATAGCCTAATCTTTTCTAACACTATTCACATTCATTTCCAAAATTTCTTTTCGTTCCGTATTTGACACTTCTTCCTGTCCACTTGTTTGGGGATGATATGATGTACCATTTTTGTGATGCACCCCATATTTCTGAAGCAGGACTGAAAATTGTTTATTTATGAAATAAGTCCCTTTATCACTAATTATTGTTTTAGGTGTGCCAAATGTAGTGAAAATGTGTTTTGGTACAAATTGTAACACAACTTTAGCATCATTTGTGTATGTAGGTGTAGCCTCAACCCATTTAGAAACGTAATAAACTGTTACTAAAATGTTCAAATTACCAAGTGAAGGAGGAAATCGCCCCATAATGTCAATTCCCTATACATCAAAATTTTCAAAAATTAAAATGTTGGTACAAGGCATATCACCTCTTTTAGAAATATTCCCAGTTTGTTGACAACTATCATAAGAGGAAGCAAATGCATAAGAGTCTTTAAAGAGAGTAGGCTAGAAAAAACCTAATTGCAACACTTTGGTTGCTGTCCGATTTGCTCCGTGATGGCCACCAACTTCCCATGAATGATAAAGTTCCAAAATGCTTTGAAACTCTTCTTCAGGGACACTTCTCACCATTCCATTCTCACACCATTTAAATAGATATGGTTCCTCCCAAAAATAATACTTGACATCCATAAAGAACTTCTTTCTTTTTTGGTAAGTGAGGTGTCATGGAATTAGATTACCTGCCAAATAATTAGCAAAATATGCAAACTATGGTAATTAATTAGTCGTTGAAATGAACAAGGAATTGACATAAAGAAAATTGTTTCATCAGGAAACTTCTCTTTTATTTTTGTCTCCTCTAGACATGTCTTTTCAATCCTTGAGAGATGATCGACTACTTAGGTTTCACTTCCCTTCCTATCTTTTATTTCAAAATCAAATTATTTTAAGAGAAGAGTCTATCGCAATAATCTGAGTTTGACATCTTTCTTTGCAAAAGGATATCTCAAAGTAGAATGGTCAGTAAAAACAATAACTTTAGACCCAATTAAATATGATCGATACTTGTCAAAAGCAAATACAATTGCTAATAGCTCTTTTTCAGTTGTAGCATATTTAATCTGGGCTTCATTAAGTGTGCAACTAGTATAATATATTAGCCTAAAAATTTTATCTTTTTGTTGCCCAAATGCTGCCCCTATAGCATAGTTACTAGCATCACACATTAATTCAGAATATTTTGACCAATCTGGGGACACCATAATAGGTACATAAGCTAAACATTCTTTCAACACTTTAAAAGTGTGTGAACACTCATTAAAAAAATTGAACTTAGTGTCTTTCATCAAAAGATTTGAAAGTGGTTTTGCAATTTTTGAAAAAATCTTTTATGAATTGTTTATAAAAACTTGCATGTCCTAGAAAACTTTGGACTCCCTTAACAAATGTAGGTGGTGGTAATTTTTCAATCAATTCAACTTTAGCCTTATCAACTTCAACACCTTTAGAAGAAATCTTATGACCTAAGATTGTACCTTCTTTCACTATAAAGTGATATTTTTCCCAATTAAGCATAAGGTTAGACTCTTCATGATGTTGCAAAACTAATTTCAAATTATAGAAACAGTTATCAAAAGATTGACCAAAAAGTGTAAAATTATCCATAAAAATTTACAAAAACTTTTCATTCATGTCATGATAAATAACATTCATGCAACATTGAAAAGTGGCAGGTGCATTGTAAAGACCCAAAGACATACACCTATAAGCAAAAATACCATAAAGGCATGTAAACATGGTTTTTTCTTAATCTTCAGGTGCAATAAGAATTTGATTATAACCTGAATATCTATATAGGAAATAGTAATTTGCAAAGCTAGCAATTCTCTCTAACATTTGATCTACAAATGAAAAAGGATAATGGTCTTTCTTAGTGGCATCATTAATCTTACTATAATTTATGCACACATGCCATTTAGTCACAATTGTTGTAGGAATTAGATATTATGCATGGCTTTTGATATGAGCTAAACCTTCACTTAGCAAGTGTACCAGAATTATAGTATAGTAGTACAGACATTGTTTTCCCGAGGATTGATCACAAATACTCAATCTCACACCTTTAATTAATATTCAAGCTACTGATTATGAAGTCATTGACTAAAAATTAATAACTATATAAAAAACTTAAAGAGATAATTAATTCACTAAAAATGTACCAAAGTTTAGCTTTCCCTTAACCCTCTACCATGAAAAGTTCTAAACAGACTTTCTCTACATGACTTTGTATAGTTTCCTCCAATAAAGTCAGCCATATTTTAGGTTTTAACTAACTATCTAGACTAATTTCTGACATCAAATACCCAGTGTTTTTAGGTAATGAAATCAATCAAAAACTATCTAGATGCATTAAAAATCAATGAAACTCATGTAACATCACCAGCAAAATTATCCAAGAGTCTAATATTTAAGGTTGTCTTAGTAATTCTAGCTATTCTTTATCAAGATCTAGTAATCAATTCATCTAAGAATTCCATACATATAGCAATTAAAAGTCCATGTTTGAGGTTGCTCTAATGAACAACATGCATAAAAATCAAAGCATAAATTCATGTATTGAAAGGTAACAATTAAACAATCAACTCATAGCAGAATATGGTTCGATTCAGCCTCTCTTTGACACTAAAAAGAAATTAAGCTAACATAGTTGTAAACAAAAACACAACTGATAATAAACTTAGACAAAACATGATGGAAATAATATGAAGGAAAACCTATCGCTAGGATAATTTCCTCATCCTAGCCTTCTCTATTGAGTGTAGGTTGTTGCATAATTGTGCAGATTTTTTTTTCCTCATATGTAGTAGCCGTTATTTATATTACCAAATTCGTAGCCTCCTTTCCCTATGCTAATTATGAAGGTTTTTTCTTGATTTAGAAGATGTTTGTATGCCTATTTTGGAGTGCTTTTGTATACAAAATTAGTATTTGACCATATCTCTTCCATCCTTACCAATTTAGCTAGAAAATTTCTAAATTTCTGCAAGACTTCTGCAAAATAAAAATAAAACTAATTAAGCAACCAATTGTAAGTATAAATTAACAAAATAGGGCACAAATTCATGCTAGTGTAGAGAAAACATACTAAATATTACTATAGAATTTTTAGGCTTCATCTTTGCATGGTATAACTTTTGATCTGAAAAGCAAAATACAAGATAGCTGGGCTCGAGACCAGGATTTACAGGTTCTAATCACACAACTTCAACAGAATCCTAAAACATTCTCTGAATACACATGGTCAAATGATGAACTAAGAAGGAGATGAAAATTGGTAGTAGGCAATAACGATGAGTTTAAATGCGTGCACGATTCATCATTACGGGGACGCTCTGTTAAAGATAATACCACTTAAAAGGTCAAGTCTTTTTTTTGAAAAGTGATGAGGAAGGAAATCCATCATCATATTAGAAATTGTGATGTCTATTAAAGGAATAAACCAAACAATGCTGCATATCCAGGTCTCCGTCAACCGTGACCTATTCCCTCACAACCTTCGACTGATATTTCAATAGACTTCATTGGACGCCTTTTTCCAAAGGTAAGTTAATTATATTAGTACTGGCTGATGACTTACTAAGTATTCTCATTTTATGGCTCTTTTACACCCCTATATAGCTCTTGATGAGGCTTAATTGTTTATGGACATAGTCTTTAAGTTACATGGATTACCTACGAACATAGTAAGTGGTAGGGATTCTACATTCATGAGCGAGATCTGGAAGGAGTTGTTTACTGTTCAAGGAGTAAACCTATTAATGTCATCAGCCCATCACCCTCAGACAAATGGATAAACTGATGTAGTTAATAGGTATTTGGAGACATGTTTAAGGTGTACGTATAGTGATAGTAAGAATATTTGGAGCAACTGGCTCAGCTTTGCTGAGTGGTGGTATAGCACCAACCACGACACTTCTATACAGCCTACTCCCTTTGAAGCCTTGTATGACTATACCCCACCACTCCATTTGCCCTGTCTGCTTAGTGAGTTAAAAAATGAAGCAGTAAAAAGTTTGGAAGCCAGAGAAGAAATTATTAAGCTCTTACAGTGGCACCTTCAAAGAGCACAGAACATGATGATCACTTAAGCTAATAAGCATAGGACTAACAAACAATCTATGATTGATGATTGAGTCTACCTCAAATTACAGCTATATAGACAGGC
Source organism: Erythroxylum echinodendron (assembly GCA_027575705.1). Lineage (NCBI taxonomy): Eukaryota > Viridiplantae > Streptophyta > Magnoliopsida > Malpighiales > Erythroxylaceae > Erythroxylum > Erythroxylum echinodendron. Next base: position 7,850,453 of record JANZXR010000002.1, on the reverse strand, counting down.
TTCTGTGGCAACCAGAGGAAATAAAAAGTTAAGCTCCAAATTTTATTAACCTTATCAAGTTACTGACAAGATAGGGTTAATAGCTTACAAGCTCCTGTTACCTTCTTATTCTAAGATACATGATGTATTTCATGTTTCTCAACAAAAGAAATGCCTTGATCCTAAAGCTACAACTGCTAATTAACTTGCATTCATGATATGACTGTAATTATAATCCAGAACCATAAGCCATAACTGAGCGACAACTGGTCAGGAGGGGTAGAACTGTTGCCACTAAAGTGCTAGTCAAATGGAAGATAGGCCTATGAAGGACTTTACACGTGAGTATTATTATGAATTGCTGAAGAAATTCTCTACTTTTGATCCTTGATGACAAGGATCTTGAAAGAAGGAAGACACGATACAGATAATAGCAGCTGTTTCAGATAGTTAAAGAATGATGTACCTAACATTAGACCTGATAATTCCTTTTTGGTATTCTTCAAAGACAAATATTTTTATGAAGAATAAAACTCATGTTTCATAAAACTTATGCTTTGAAGTTGTTTTTGGTGATTTAAGTCTAGAAAAAGTTTTTAATATAATGTGAAATTAAATATTATAAACAATAAAAAATATCTTACTCAAAATAATTTGAGAAAAAAAAGAAAAAACATGAGTTCACTTCATACAAAATTTTTAAAACTATTAAACAATATAAAAAGTTTAGTTAAAATTAAATATAAATTATTTTATTTGCTTGTATTTTAATATTTGAGTCCTTTCGGAAGCATTAGACTATATAAAAGATTATTTGTTTATTCAATGATTGTATAATGTTTTTATTTGAGAAATATTGGAATCATTACATAATATAATATAATCTGTTTGAGCATTCAAAATTATTTTACTTATATTTTAATTGATTCTTATTAAAATTAGATATTATTTCATAAGTTAATGATCTTTTATATCTAATTTTTTAATAATCTAATTTATTATTACATTAAATAAAATAAATTCTTTATATTTTTAATTTTATTTTTATAAAAGAAATATTCATAATTATTTAAATAATAATAATAATTCTTATTCCATGCTCATTTCAATTTATTATAGCCAACGAAGCCTAAATGTACTCATGTTTTGAGCTTTGTGATTCTTTACTTGCGATGTCAATTTGGATTCGGCCTGATTCGCGGTCAGCAGGTTTAGTCTAGTTTGATCAGGTCATAGGTTTGGTGGGGCCGAGTTATGGCCCGTGAAGTATGGGCCACAGGTTGGGGGTGGACGGGCCACAAGCCGGCCCGTAGCCAGTGAAACCGTGAATGGGGCGTGCCGCGGGTCAGTCCGACCGGCCCGGCTTGTGGCTCGTGGCCCGCCCACAACCAAAAAAATTAATAAATATTTTAATTATTTATTAAAATAATTAATAAATAATTTAATTAAATTAAAAATTTGTAATTAATGTAATTCATAATTTTAACAATAACTTGTTAACTTATTAACTTTTCATATAAATTCCTAATTAATTAAATTAAATATCCTAATTAATCATACCATTACATACATTTAAATAACTTTATTATATCATAATTAATTCATTATATGTTGTTATAATTTAAAGTTGTCATATAATACATATATTAAAAAGAAAAAAGATGAAAATTTTAATAATTTTATGAAACATGAATATATGATTAGCTTATTAATTTTTATATAAATTTCTAATTAAATGTCTACACCATTGCATACATCTCAATAACTTTATTATATTATCATAATTAATCACTTATATGTCGCTATAATTAATTATTAATTTTATCTTATAATAATTAATAAATAACTTAAGTAAATTAAAAATTTGTAATTAACGTAAAAGACAGTAAATTTACTACAACTATTAACATATTAATTTTTCATATAAATTTTTAATTAAATGTTCATACCATTACATACATCTCAATAACTTTATTATATCATCATAATTAATTACTTATACATTGTTGTAATTAATTATCAATTCTATCTTATAATAATTAATAAATAACTTAAATAAATCAAAAATTTGTAATTAATGTAAAAGATGGTAGATTTAATTTACTACAAATATTAATTTATTAACTTTTCACATAAATATTTTTGTATAATTTATGAGTAATTTCATCTGATATTTTACTATAAATAATTATGTTATAATTTATAATTTATGAAATTTTAAACATACAATAAATTAAATATTCGGGCCTACTCAAATTCGATAAGCGACCCGTGGCCTAGGTGAGCTGAGCTGGCCAGGCTACGGGTCTAATGGCGGGCCAATAAAACACGGCCCACTAAAGACTCACGAGCTATTTTTGGCCTTCCGGACTGGGCTACGACCCGGGCATTCTGACCCGCCCAGGCCGGGGGCTTTGCCCATAGACATCCCTACCAAGTAGCAACTGCTCTTAATCTTGTGCAATTTGCCTCTCTTTGTTCTGCGTCTTGCCTTTGTTGGTCTTGTAAAGATGGAATCTTTAGAACGCTATGGCGAAACAATGGCGTCGAAGGAGAAGGACGGGGAAGCTAGCAACACTAGTAACAGAGCCAACGATTACTATGATATATACGGGCCTCAGGCACCTTCTCTCTTCCTTCTTCTTGCTATTATATTATGGAATCTGTATTTCAGTTTCTTTCCCAGCAAGTGATTAGGCATGTGTTTCCATTGGAATAATATATTTTTCTCTTTTTTTTCTTCATTTCTAATACTAATGTTAATTGCTTGTGGTTGTTCAAGAAGAAATGCCATGGGGATACCTATAAGTTCTAGCTAATCAGGTGTTTTCTTCGATATTGTAGCTGTCTGCTAGTTAGAGAATAATTCATGTTGTTGGTCGTGTTAGATTAGTGAAAATTTTGTTTCTGAACGGGGTGTAGCTCTATTCAGATGTGTAACGTTGTTGAAGATATCCACAGCTGGATGACAGGAAGCTAAATCGTGAATATGAATACCTATTTGTTAATTGCAATACAGTTGAATATACTGCTTCTTTGTACCGGTTAATGACTTTAACCTTGGCTTTAAAATGTGTTAAGCTTATGTGATCTAAGTAGCAGTGTATCACTGATAATTTGATATGAATGAAATATTTAGTTGTGCAGAAATGTCTACACAAGCAAGAGTTATGTGTTTTTACGTCTGCCAACTACGTTGGTTTCGTGAGTTTGAAAGTAAGTTGCACTGCTTGTGGTAAATATGATTTTATTATGTAACTTCGTAGGCAAGGGCGGAAGTTATATTCAGGACGCCAGAAAGCTCAACTTTGAATATTCAGGTTAGTATTAATTTATTATCTTTTCTTTGTGTTATTTTCTGTAAGTTTTGGACAAGTGTAAACATTAAAACCGGAAAATTTATCATAAAACAGGACATTCAAGGCCTTGTAACATGGGTGCTTGCTGAAGGATTTAGCCCACCATGGGTATTTGTGAAGGTAAGCAGGAATCTGTTTGACTCCTTTCAACCTTTGGTTTGCATACCTGTGCAAATGCATTTTAGAATAACTTTCGAGGGGGTTTTTAATAAGGTTGTGTTTAGACGCATTGGCACATAGTATCTCAGGGATAGCTAAAACAAAATTGTATCTCTTTCGTATGTATTTTAGTAATGCGTGATGCTAATTACTTGAATACTTGATTTAAAACTGATGATAAGCCTGCTTATGTGACAAGTTTGAAATGCCCTCATATGTTCTTTCCTCAGAACAATGGATATCCTGGAAATTATCATACCAGAAAACTTTGTATGTGAATCTGTTTAGGGTTTCATTCTTGAATTGTTACTGTCTAGAGTATAGGATTTTAGGAGCTCAATTTTGTTTATTTGAATCTGTTTATGGTTCCATCCTCAACGAAAATGTTGTCTAATCTTGGTTTTGCACCTATCAAAATGAATATATGAGTTCAATTTAATGGTCTTACATACTTGCTGAACATTGGCGTTTTACAGAACAAGCCTCTGATTCCGAAAGTGGTTATGTTATACGTGCCTGGTCTGGATGCAGCCTTATACTTATCACAGACTAGGTTACTTTCTAGCTTTAAAGAGTGCTGTGGTAATCCCAAGGGGCTGTTAGCTCTGAGGTTGGTATGACTCTTCCTTCTTTTACTGTCCCTTCATGGTTTTGTATCATGGATAGCAAGGATAAGCTGATAGCTCTTAGTGCTTGTACTATGCTAGCTGTGCATCAGATGGAATGCAGATAATAGACGCACTCTTAACGTGCAAAGTGAAAAGAAAGAGAAATGAAGTTGATTCAGTATTAGGGAACCGAATCCAGCCATCTGAAGGAGGTTTTGACCTGTTTAGACAATGCATCTGAAGATTTTTGTTTTAATTAGCCAGTTACAATTTTTGTCAAAGTAACAAAGCTGTGCATTTTTACGCAGGGAAGATTTCTGGTGCTGGAGATTCTTTGCCAGTAGAATTGAAAAACCTACCTTTTCCACTTATGTATTACACACTTACAGCTAAACAGTTGGAAGACAATGGATATTGTATCAACCATCCAGGTGATATGGATTGGTTATGTCTCTGCTTTATTAGTTTGGTTTCTCAGCAAATTATCTATAGGTTTTTTGTTGGTGGTAGCCCAACACTGTAATTGATGTGATGCAGATTTTTGTTACACTCTTCCTGCACCTTCAGGTTCCCCTCCATATGAAATACTGGCGCTTGATTGTGAGATGGTAAGTTGCCTGTGTGGTTTGAAAATTAGAAACCTTTCTTCTTACTAAAATAATCATTAACGGGTTGCAAGATTCTAAACTTCTTTGAAAGCTGAAGAGTGAAAATTTGCTTTACAGCTTTTGCAGGCATAATAATTTGCTGATTCTTTGTTGCTTTTCTGATCTCTCTCAGTTCATATAAGCTGCAAGATGATTTTATGTTTTAGCATTTATCATTCGTTTGTTGACCATTGTTCTTGGATTTTGAATAACTTGCCTTTCCTGACTTACTAGACATCTAATTTCTAGTTATTGGCACTTACGCCCTATTAGGTTATCGCTTGTTCAAATGTCTGTTTTAAATGCACCAAAATCCTCTAAAAGTTATTGAGCTAAATCACACATGCATATAATTATAAGAAGGGACGGAACGCAATTGACACTTTGTTTGTACTAAATCAAGTAATCAAAGAAAGGAAAGAGCTAAAGAAAAAGGAAGTTATTACTATTAAGTGCACAATCTATGAAATGAGGAAGGGAATTTCACCCTTTTTGTCCTTCCAGAAAGCACATATGATTTGATTATGGCATGGAGTGATGGTAAACCAAATCTAAAAAGTAAAGTTGTTCAGTTGATGAAAGTTATCTCGTTATGGGTGTGAACGTTTGCTAAAGTTGAGAAGCTAATATGATGCTTTTGTTGATACTAGGAAGCAACTTTTGCTAGTATGAAAGTTGAGAGAATGCTAAATCTATTATTAGCTAATTACTTTTTTCTTTTTACAAATGATTAACATTAGAAAGCTTTATTGATGCAAAATAGCTTAAAATTTATAAACGAAATCAAAGAGAGAAATTAGTCAACTACAAGTTTTAACTTAGTGGAAAGAAAAATGAGAATTGGAGTGACAGCAAGGGCAATAAGGGCTCAAAAATGGCTCAATATTTATTTTATGCTAAGTTTTCCTTATTAGATAGGGAATAATAATAAGTTAGGTATATTGGCTTATTTTGTTTAGGGGACTTAAACTTATTTAAGAATAAAGAATCCTTATTAGAATAGGATACAAATTTTAATATTTTAGTTAGGAATCTTTTCCTACTATAATAAGGATTCTAAGAACTTCTATAAATACGAGTATAATCAACTCTTCAAGAATAAGATATCCTGAATTTTTTTCCTATAAACTTGAGTTTTCAAATAAAAGGTATGATGCTTTATTTTTTAGACCCTAAGAGTGATTCTTAGACCCTAAGTGTGTTTTCTAGTTTTCTGCCCTCCATTGTTTGTATTCATCACAAATTTCTATTAATTTTAACTTGAATTTTCAATAACTAAAACCTAAATTTCTGCTATATTAAACCGTAAAATTGTAGCCTAAACTTTCATCATCAACCCTAAAATTCTAGCTAATCCAAACTTGAAATTCCAATAACCTAAGCTGAAATTCTTTCTTGAAATTTGATATTCCAGCCTCCTAACAACGCTTAACAACTCATATTCCCTAGTTTTTGTGAGTTTTAGCTATTAGTTGATATTTCTTATATTTTTTCTATATCAATTTAGTATCAAAGCTTTGGTTCACAATGGCAACACATGGTGGAAGAGTGTACAGAAGAATACTCAACGACCAATAGTGAGATGAAATATTTTTGAGAATTATGTAAAGGGACCTTAATGACCCTTAATCACGAGGTGCCTAAGAATTAGTACAGAAAACAACACTGGACATCAAAGTATACTTGATGTTGAGGGTGAAGAAAGGGAAATTCAAGATGAATAGGTTGAAACTACTCAACAGCGAGTGACGTTAGGTAATCAATGCCTAACAAGAGATCCAAGACAAAGAAACCAACCAACAACATTTAGAGAGCACATGGAGACTTTATAGGCTATGATAAAGTTGAACCACATAATGTACTTGAGGATATTACCAAGAAAGTTCATGTCGAGCTCTCGATTTTGAAGGAAAGATGAATCCATACCTGATCTTGGATTGGACAACAACTATAGAGGACTTCGTTGACTAGTACAACATGTCATAAGATCAAAAGTTTGATTTGCAAAGATGAAGCCACTTTGATATGCTAAAATCTGATGGAGATCGACAGAGGATAGACTTCGAAAAATAGACTAGCCACCAATTGTTGATTAGGAAAAGATGAAGCTAAAGTTATTGGAAAAATATTTACCATTTGATTATCAAGAAGATGTCTAAGATCAACTCACAATACTCAGACAAGGGATTATGTCCATAACGGAGGACACATAAATATTTGATGAGCTTTCTATCTAATATGAAGGAATCAAGTCTGAACGACAACTTATATCTCACTACAAAAATGGCTTAAGGGCAGAAACTGATAAGGAGCTGGCAATATAAAGGATTTACAGCCTTGAAGATGCATATCACTTGGTTTTAAAAGCGAAACGATACTTAGGACACCAAGTAACTAAAAAAGTTCAAAGAAGCTAGGAGTTCAATATAAAGAAAACTACGACGGTTCCAAATTTTAGGCCAACACCTCATGTATCAAAATTTACATCACAGAACAACTATAAAACTTCTTAAGGAGTTGAACCTAAAGACAAAGCTATAGTTAAGACTGGGACAAAAGGAGACAACAGTGGCAAGAAATGTTTTTGATGTAATGGGAGAGGCCATTTTGCTTATTAATGCACTAATAAAGGTTTGCACATGATGGAGAATATGTGCATGAACATGAAGCTGGTGAGGAGTTGGAAGGAGATTCTAATGGTGAACAAGTTGGTCCTACAAATCTTCATGTTGTGAGATGCATATTTACGACCCCTAAGGAAAAAAAACAAGAAGAATGGCTTCGTACTGATATTTTCTTTACTCAATTTAGATGTGAAGATAAAGTACATAAGTTTATCATTGATGAAGGAGTATAAATATGGTATTATAGAACATGGTGAAGCAACTAAATTTCCTTTTAGAAAAACATCAACATCCCTACAGAGTTGCTTACGTGGATGATAGCATTATACCGGTTGCTCGAAGGTGTTTGGTTTCTTTCAAATTAGGAGAAGACTCTATTTATATGATGTTATTCCTATGAAAATTTATCTCATTTTACTTGGTAGACTTTGACTTTATGATTGTGGTGTGTAGTATTTTAGAAAAGCTAATACCTATTAGTTTATGTTTCGTAGAAAGAAGATAATTTTGAATCCTATGAAGGTAGACAAGGTGGGAAAAAAAAAGTAATAAGGTAGTTATAAATGCCAAGCAAAAGCCTCTTAATTTCCTTAAGGAGAGAGAATTTGAAGTTGTTAGTAAAGAGAAAGGAATTATGTTTGCAATGATAATGTTGGAGTAATAGAAACAATACATGAAGCACCTCTTACATTACTAAAAGAAGTGGGTGAATCATTGTTTGATTTTTTAGACCTTACACTGAATGATTTATAAGGTGAACTACCTCATTTGCAAAATATTCAGTATGCTATCAACTTGGTTCCTAGACTTGCTTTATCAAATCTTCTAGCCTATTGCTTAGATTCTATTGAGAATGAAGAGTTGAAGAGACAAGTAGAGGAGTTGCTAAAAAAAAAATATTTATTTGAGAAAGTCTTAGTTCGTGTGCAGTTCTCGCATTATTGACTCCTTAAAAAGATGGAAGTTGGCAAATGTGGGGTGATAAACAAGATCACAATGAGGTTACGTTTCCAATATCCTCGCCTTAATGACATGTTAGCCATGACTTGAACTACTATGTTTAACAAGATAGACTTACGAAGTGGGTATCATCAAATCCAAATTAGAATCAGACATGGAGATGAATGGAAAACAACTTTCAAGATTGAAGAGGGACCTTAATAAATGGTTGTTGATGCGATTTAGACTCACAAATGCATCTAGCACTTTTATGAGAGTAATGAATCAACTGTTTCGACCACTTATGGGTAGATTTTTGGAGTTTATTTTGATGATATATTAATATATAGCACGACTAAAGAAGATTACCTATTACATCTACAACAAATCTTGAGAGATTTGAAGTAAGAGAAACTTTGTATCAATTTGAAGAATTATTCTTTCATGCAACCAAATGTTGTATTTTTGGGTTTTATTGTATCTTACTGAGGAGTAGATGTAGAGAATCCCGTAATAATAGATAGTCCCTTAAGGGATTATCTAATCAAGGGATTATCCTTATATATTATCCTTAGCTGTAATATCTAGCTATATTAGAGATATTTCGAAATAAGGAGTTTTCCTAATTAGGAAGACTCCTATAACTATGTACTATATAAGAATAGCAGCAGCTGTACTTCTATCATCTGAAAAAATAGAGAAGTTTTTACATGGTATCTGAGCTTCACACTCTTCCATGAATTACAAAGCTGCAATGGTGGGATCTTGATCTTCATTCCTTGAGACCACTAGCACCTCTACCCCTCTCTCTGGATCAGGAAATCAACCTAATTCAGTTAGCATACAACTAGAAAATTCCTTACATATTTCAATCCAGAAGTTGAATGGAAGAAACTACCTAGAATGGTCCCAATCAGCCCGTCTAG
>JANZXR010000002.1:7829486-7841112 GCA_027575705.1 Erythroxylum echinodendron | reverse complement strand
CCAAATAAGGAGTTTTCCTAATTAGGAAGACTCCCATAACTATGTACCCTAGCTCTATATAAGAATAGCAGCAGCTGCACTTCTATCATCTGCAAAAATAGAGAATTTTTTACAGTAGACATAGATCTTGAGAAGATTAAGGTTATCCTTGATTAACCTATTTCAAAAGATATGCATGAGACATAAGAGTTTCCATGACCTAGCAATATTCTACAGGTTGTTCATTCATAATTTTAGCATCATAATTGCGCCCATTATGGATTATATGAAGAAAGGGCAGTTTAATTGGTCAAAGTCGGCAGCTATAGCCTTTGAAAAAACCAAGAAAAAGATGACATAATTTCTTGTCTTACAACTTTCCAATTTTTCTAAGGTATTTGAAGTTGCTTGTGATGTATCTCATGCGGGATTTGGTGGCATGCTTAGCCAAGGACACCCAAATGCTTACTTTTGTGAAAAGTCAAGTGAAGAGAAGCAACGATATTCAATCTATGATAAGGAATTTTATGCATTGGTATGCTCTCTCTACAATTGACGTCATTATCTCTTGTACAAGGAGTTCATTCCATTCAGATCATGAATCTCTTAAACATTTGAAGTCCAAGAAGAACCTGAACAAAAGGCACATTATGGGGTTAATTTTTGGAGCAATTTAACTTTGTTTTTAAACATCAAGCTGGAGTTAAGAAGAAGGCATCAAATGCTTTGAGTAGAAAGAATTATTTTCTTAACACTTTGGTAGTAAAAGTTGTGGGGTTTGTAAAACTAAAAAGAGAATATGTTTTACATCGAGATTTTAGAATAATTTATTCAGAAATTGTAGCTAGACAAAGGGACAACCACTTTCCTTTTGTGATCCATGATGACTACCTTTTTAGATGAAATCAATTGTGCCTATCCAATACTTCTATAAGGGTGTATGTAATTTGAAAATTGCGTGGAGAAGGGGCAACATGTCACTTTTAAAGAGACAAAACTCTTCTTTAAGGCTACATGTATCTAACATCATACGATAATGTCGAATATTTCAATTAGTTAGAGGAAAGAAACAAAATTGTGGATTATATATATAGTTGCTCCTGCCTCGTGAATTTATAGCAGGATATAAATAAGGATTTTGTCTTGGGATTTCCTAAATTTACAAGAGATTATGATTTTATTTTTGTGGTGGTGGATAGGTTTTCAAAGGTTAGTCATTTTATTCCAAGTTTCGAGACTTATGATGTTGCTCGTGTTGCTAAACTCTTCTTAAAAGAGGTTATATGTTTTCATTAATTACCTTTAACTATCATTTCTAATCGTGACGTGAAGCTTATTAGTTAGTTTTGGAGAACCCTGTTAGAGTATCTTATATTGACTAAACATGAAAATATTAAAGGATTTATAAGTGGTAAGGGCCAATTATCCAAATGACTAGACCATTTTGACAATGGTTGACCGAAGTCCAATTATTGTTAGTAGAGTCTACACTCTGCTCATATTAAAAATTCTAATATGATATTAGAGCAGATTTGGTCTAGATTATTAATTTCTCGGTTGTACGTCTAAATGTCCAGTCCCAACGGTCTCATCCTGTTGCCACTACGTTTATTTCAAGTGACAACTAGATGTCCAGTTCTAGTTGCACTTGAGAAGGAGTGTTAGAGTATCCCATATTGACTAAACATGAAAATGTTAAAGGGTTTATAAGTAGTAAGGGCCAACTATCCAAATGACTAGTTCTAGTTATTTTGACAATGATTGAGCCAACCCAATTCTTGTTAGTGGACTCTGCACTATGTCCATATTAAAAATTCAAAACCCTATAGAAAACATTAAACACTAAGCTTCAATTATTCAAGTTCTTTCCATCACAAAATTGATTGACAAATTGAGGTAATTGAGGTGGTGAATAGAAGCTTTGGGAACATGTTAAGATGTTTGGTTGGAGATAACGTGAATAATTGGGACCTAATTCTTCTTATGACATAATTTCTATACAACAATTCTCTAAATAAGTCAACTAGGAAGCGTTCTTTTGAGATAGTTTCGGGAGTTTAACTAAGAAAGCCTATTAATCTGGTTCCTTTATCACAACCAACATGAGTTAAGTGTTAAAGTTGAAGGTTTTGCACAACACATGAGGGATATCTTTGATGAGGTACAAAAAAAGATAACAACCAACAAAAAAAAGATAACAACCAACAACTTGACTTACAAAGAACATGCTAATCAATATTGTCGCTTGGTTGAATTCAGTGGAAGGGATATGGTGATAGCAAGAATTCGTATATAGCGTTTTCCCAAAAAAAAAAAAAAGAAACTTCATTCACAAAATTTTAGACCTTATAAGATCCTCAAGAAGGTAAGTGTTAATGTTTACGTTTTGAAATTACTGATTGATATGGAAATTAGTCCTATCTTTAATATTTATCATGGACATGACGATACGTTATCTCCTATTACAGCTGTGAGAAATCCAACCATTCCTCATCTTAAAGAAGAGATAGAGGATGTTCTTGATGAACAAGTTGTAGCCATAAGAAATGTTGGGTATCGCCTTTTTTTGTCAAGTGGAAAGGAAGATTAATTTCTCATAGCGTGTGAATTTTAAAGCTGAATTTGAGAAGTTGAATTCAAACTTTATGAGCAGTATTTGTCACATTCTACGTCGATGACAACTTCAGACAAGTTGGGCATAATTGATGCAAAAAAGTTTAGAGCTTATAATAAAATAAAAGAGGAGAAACTAGTCAACCACAGACATTAATTTGGTAGCACAAAGAATGAGAATTGAAGTGACATCAAAGCAATAAAGGCTGAAAAATGGCTGAATATTACTTTATGCTGAGTTTTCCTTATTAGATAAGGAATAATAATAAGTTAGATATATTGTTCTAATTTGTTTCAGACTTAATTTTATTTAAAAATAAAGAATCCTTATTAGGATAGGATTTTGATATTTTAATTAAGAATATTTTCTCACTAGAATAAGGATTTTAAGAGTTTCTATAAATATTTGTATAATTAACCCTTCAAGAATAAAATATCCTGAATTGTTTGTGCAAATTTGATTTTTCAATTAAAAGGTGTGATTCTTTCTTTTAAGAGTGATTCTAAGACCCTAGGAGTCATTCCTAGTTTCCTACTCTCTATTGTTTGTGTTACTCACTATACTCCAACAATTTTAACTTGGATTTTCAGCAACCAAAACTCTAAATTCCAGCAATATAAAACTCTAAAATTCTAGCCAGAATTTCTATCAATCATCGCTAAATTTCCAGCTAATCCATACTTGAAATTGGGATTGAGTCTTAAAATCTCATAATTCAGCAGCCTAACAACACTCAACAATCATATTTCCTAGTTCTGTGATTTTTAGCAATTAGTTGATATTTCTTCTATTTATCCTACATCATTTAGTTCTTGGAACATGTTAATGCATCACTGAGTGGGTTTGTTGCATTTGCTTTATCTTTGTGATTCAGTGTATCACAAGTGATGGGTTCGAGCTAACAAGAATAACCATCGTTGATATTAAAGGACAGGTATGTTCTACTGAATTTCTGATGTTCAAATTTTTAATCCTAATATCAGGATTTTTGCAGTAAAACTTACCCAGAGTCCTTTATTTAGTTCTGTTCAGTGTCTTCCATGGCTAGGCGCAAACCATGTGAAATTCTACCATTACATTTTTTAGCACACACAAAGTTGTGATCTGCAGTTTATAAAGACAAGTGACAACTTTTATTCAGATAGGGTTGGTAGTTTTATGTGGTAAAATGCTACGGATTTGTAATCATCATGGGTAAATGGTATTTCCTTTATTTTTTTTTCTTTTCCTTTTCTCCTCTCTGGGGAGGAGTGGTTCCAGGGTGGTAAGAGAGAGAGAGAGAGATTGATTTCATGAACTTTTGCTGTGTCCTGAATTTGGTTCTTCAAATATCTATACTTGGAATTTAATTTACATAATTTTAGATCATGTGATGTTTTATGGATTGTTATCATATTGGGGTTAAGCCTGTTAAATGTGGAGTCCTCACACTTCTTTGCTAGTCTTCCCTTTTTTACCTTCTTTTCCCCAGTGATTGTTGCAGGGCCAATACCTGTGAAGTATGCATAATATATTTAACACTGAGCTGACTTGCAGGTACTGCTGGATAAATTGGTGAAACCATCAAACAAGATTGTTGATTATAATACCAGGTAGGCTTTGCTATAAATGTTTCTCAATGCTTAAAGCTTAAAGCTCGTTTGGATCGTCTCTTTATTAGCATTAAACACTGGATTAATGCTGGATATTTCTCTTCTTTCAGAGATTAAATACTGAAAATTCTTAATTATTAACTAATAACATTGGGAAGATTCTAACGATTCAAAGTGATATCCTGTGCTTAAGTGATTGATGGACAAAGAAAGGAGCTATAACTCCGTACATTTTAATGTGTGTCAAACTTGATTGTTTAACTCTGTATGCTTATAGTGAGCTATCATTTTTCGGTCAACAAAATATCCCCACTAGGATCTCTCTCTCTCTATCACAATATTCTGATTTATCAAAAACTACTGTCGCAGGTTTAGTGGCATAACATGTGGGATGCTGGAAGGGGTAACAACAAGTCTTAAAGATGTTCAGGTTCACTGCTTTTCTTCTTAGGCTTCGTATAATCACCCACAACGGTGTGGGACAGATTTTTTTTTTCTTAACAAGTCTTAAAGATGTTCAGGTTCACTGCTTTTCTTCTTAGGCTTCATATAATCACCCACAATGGTGTGGGACAGATTTTTTTTTCTTTGAATTTCTACGATATTATTTTTGGTTATCATGTCTGCATCAGACATTTGGCATTACTTTTATTTTTATTTTTTTGTCATAAGATATTATTTCTAACATTTCATGCTCACACTTCCTATCTAGGAAGATTTCCTTAAACTTGTTTACAAAGAGACCATTCTGGTTGGCCATTCCTTGGAGAACGACTTGTTAGCTCTAAAGATCTCTCATATGTTAGTGATTGATACTGCGTTGTTGTACAAGCATCCGCGGGCTGGATCTTATAAAACTGCTCTTCGAGTTCTTGCTAAAAGATTTCTTTCTAGAGAGATACAACAGTCAGGGGTTGGACATGACAGTATTGAAGATGCAAGAGCTACCATGGAACTGGCACTTTTAAAGATCAGAAATGGCAAGTGAAGCTTTTTAACATGTTGCCTACTTTGAATTTTGAATTATGTGTGATGTATGATTATGCTTTTAATTCCTCCATGTATCTTGCTCTTGTTTCAGGACCAGATTTTGGTTCCCCTCCATCATTTGTACGGAGAAAACTTCTTACAGTGTTGAGTGAGTGTGGTAAAACCTCCTCTTTCATTGATGGTATATCCATTATAAAGAGGTATTCTTCTGAGTCATCCCATGTATTTCCTGTGTCTTCGGATGATGAAGCACTTTTAAAGGCTATGAAAGAGGTACTTCAAACATTTTCCAGTAGATGGCGCTGTTGTCCATCTTACTTTGACTAAATCCTTATGTTTTTTATCACTCTAGGTGAAGAATGGTCGGGTACATTTTATCTGGACACACTTCTCAGAGTTGAATATCTACTTCAAGAAACAAGCGGAGGATGAGCAGAAATTCAATCAAAAACTTGCAGAGATGATATCGTTGCTTACATGCCAAAAGAAGTCCACGAATAGAGAACTCATGAAGTGCATCGTTACATCTGAGCTAAAGAATATATTAACACGCTTGGATGATAGGGTCCGTCGTCTTCACTCTGCATTACCAAATAACACCATGCTCATAATTTGCACTGGACATGGAGATACAGCAATTGTTCATAGGTGCGAATCTGTTTCAACTCACGAGTATCCATTTTATGCCCTATAGTTTGAATATATTAATTGAAAACCAATCAATTAATAAAAGGAAGTCAAATGCCTAATTATTACCAAATTCTGATTGGAGTGCATGTTGTAGTATTTGTAATGCTTAAGGTTGTCTTGAAATGTTTTAACATCCATGACAATTTTTTCGTCTATGTACATGGCTGAAGATTGAGGAAACTGCTAGCAGAGCAGAAAGAAGTTGCGATATGCCGTGACCATATTGTAAAGGTCTTGGAAGAGCTCCAGGCCCAGGCCGAAGTAGCTTTATGTTTTGTAGGTGTAAAGAACTAAGTGGACATTATACAAACTTGCGGCTCTTTTCTTGACCCCGTAAGATGTTCCAGACTGATTTAGTGTTGGTATTTATCTAATTGGTGGAAAATGTTCGTCTTTTAATCATTGTAAATTGCACTGTAGATCAACTGACAGTTAACTGTTTAGTTGTATAATCATTTCTTTGAAGAAAGGAACAGTAGGATCTTTCTTGGAGCTTCACTGACGTCTACTGTTAGATTGATTAGTTTCAGTAGAATTGCTATTAGCATTAAACTCCTCTGCTTTGTTTTTGCAGTTTGATACCATGTAAGAGTATTGTGACCCGGCATATTGTTTCATAATAGAAGAAAGAAGTCAACTTTTCTTTTTTTGTTACGCTCAAGGATCAAAATGTTCTTTGAAGCAACTCTGAGGTCAAATTTCCCTTTCTTTATAGGATCCAAATGGATGGCATTGCACAAACTTCCCGGTACAGCTCTTAAGCAGCAATTTGCGATTTCTGATGAGAGAAAATATGAACAAGGATTTGGGATCTTAGGGAATCTCCTTAATCTGGGTACACTTGCAAAGCATGGCTCGATGCTAGCTAAATTCCCTAAACATTTATTCAGTTGGATTTACATGAACACTATTCCAAGCAACTCAATCTAATAGGGATTTTTTTTTTTCCGTTTCGTTTTGAACTTGGTAGAGCAAGACTTAGTTAAACATCCTATCCCATTGGGCTACAAGTGCCACTGGTAATGGAAGATTGATGCAAGTCTTTTGCCATGTTACTTCAAATTTTACAATCTTCATACCACAGATGAAACAAAGAACTGAAAACAAAGCCGTAATTCAACAATGTCCGATAGTTAATAGCTCATGCAAACTTATGTATAACACCAGGAAGTCATTATTCTTAACTAATAGAACCATACATCAGCGTGCATCTACATATACCAAATGAAATAGGTAAAGCAACTAAACAACGTTTAGTTACCCAAAACACTAGAAATGCCTCTAGCCAAAAGTTTACCTCTTTATCTCCATGCTGAAGCAACAATCAAACTCTTGTCTTCCCACCCAAAAAGAAGTGCATCCATTTCTTCCTTCAAAGTATATCGGTTACAGTAATCTCTTATGAGTTTTCTAATCATATCAATCACATTAGGACCCATGGAACATGATGTAAAGCCAGCCATCATCATCCTTGCTCTCCATTTCCCTGCAACTTCATAACGCTCTATCCTTTCTTCCCCCTCACAGGCTACAATGTTTACTATGTCTCGTGCCAAGCATTGCCTTTCAACATTGATCCTATCCTGACTCTCTCTAGGGAGGGTTGCATCAAGGGACTCAAATACAGCAGAATAATAATTGTAAGCTTCAACAAACCTTGGGAGAAACGGAGTGGTGTTTGTGTTAACATCTTGTTCAACAACAGTAACAAGTTTTGGATTCAGACTCTTAACCATTCGGAGGAGCTGGTCTCGCTCATTTATCATTGAAACACTCTCATCAGGCATGTGATGAAGTTGGAAAGCAAAATTTACAATGATTGCCTCCCCGGGCTTGCATTCCAGCATTGATGGGCTGACAAGTGAAGTCTTTGAGGCGACTGTATGAAACTCAAATGGCACCTTCAGAGCTTCTGCTAGTTTCTCAAGCCTTTGACCTATGATCTTTAGGCCCCCCACAGAACGTTGAACTGACTCGGGGTCATCAACCCCAGTTAACCTCAAATAAGGTAGCTTACCAGGATGCTTAACAAGTGTTTGAATCAGTGTTATGTATTGACTTCCTTGGTTTATGTCAAAATCTATAATATGAACTCTCTTTTCACCTTTAAATGCCTCGAGAATGGCACCATTTGCTGACATAAATCCAAATTTGAAACAAGGGCAAACTTCAAATAGAATCTGCATGGCTGCAAGCCTATCAGAAGAAGGGGGCTCCTTGCATTTCAGCGCTTTGTAGAGATATTTTCCTGAGAAGGCCATGCGTGCTGCAAGACCTTCCACCATGTAGGCTGCAATCCTCTGAGGAGGATCTCCTTGAACTGAAACCATCTGTCTGAGATCATTTATTAAAGCTGAAGCTTCATCAGTGTTTCCTTCTGAAAGAGCATTAGCACTATCTAAAAGTAACCGTTTAGGAGTTCGAGCAGGTACTTGTGATACTTCTTTGTTAGTGCTAACGCTACTCAGGTTAGAATCTGAAGATGAAGACTCCTTAGGTGAATCATGGAGCATCACATTATGAATAGGATCAGACCACTCTGCATCAATATCCATGCCTTGACAATTTTCAAACATGTCATCTTCATCATCTAGCAAAGCTCTTTCTAGTTCTTGTAGTTTTAATCTTATTGGGTCTTCATCATAGCCTTCAGGATCTGGGCTTTGAACATCCAAGTAAGCAGAATTAGAATTGAATTGATAGGCATCACGTTGTCTTAGCATGGAGGAACCTGAACTTGTTCTTAGCTGGCAGGATGATATGCCTTGTGCCTGCAATGTATCTCCTGAAATTCCTGAACTTGGCGATTCAATTAGTTCGTCGCTAGGAGAGTCGACAAAGTACTTTTCATAACTCTCACTGGAGTAAGAACCTATTATATATGGGACCTTACGTTTAACATGGCTGCACCCCTTTGTAAGCAAGCCGGAGTTCTCATTAGTGCCTTTAAGTGAGTAGAGTTTATGATTTCTGTATGACGTGCCCGAAAACTCTGCAGGTCTAACTAAAGACATGGCTTTCTCTAAAATGGCTCAGCTTTTGAGGAAAGGCAATTGTAGCATAAGTAGGAAAGGCCTGTGCAAGTCACATAAATTTGTTACAGAAGTCATCACTACTATTGGGCAAAATTAAATTCAAACAACAGTATTATAGTGTTTCTCTTCAAGCAAAAGTAAATTACCACCTTGTATTAGCTACGCAATGCTGAAACTTCGGCAGAAGTTGTTCTTTAATACCTGAATTCAGCCACAGATAAATAGCAAATAATCACAGGTCAGTGGAGCAGCTGCCAAAACCATAATTCATGGGGAAGTAGGTGGGGGTGGTTGGGAGTATGAGCGAGTGGTGGGTGGAGGAGGGAAGATGTTAATTTATACACAGTGAAGAAATCAAGTCTGCAACAAGCATGGGCTTTAAAGGAGAGATCTTGTGTCCATCCAAACTTTTCTCCATTTGATAGAGCGCACAGAAGGGAAAATTGTCTAGCATAGTATCGTTAGATTTGAGTGCTGACCTTCATATCCGTATGCACAGAAGCACATAAACAAAGTAACAACATCTTGCAAATTAACAATATTATCTAGCATATAGCCGGAAGCTACATCAGGTTTTGTAATCTTATGCACTTGGAAATTCAGGACAACTTTCACTAAAGCAGAAGGATCTACAGCAAATTAATAATCTCTCTCCTGCTTTCTCTGCTATACAAGTAATATCCAAGAAAAAATTTCAGCAAAATTCCTGCCTATTTGGAGAACTAGATGACAAGGTAAACCAACCAGAAAAAATGGGATCAAACTGCAGAGGCTTCACTGATCAAAATCGAACATCCAACAAAGCCTATCAAAGGAGAGATCTACAAAAGTGAAATAAAACCAAACCATAGTTAACGATGAATGAACAAGTGAAAAGCATAAAGGCTTCGGTTGACCTTAAAAGAAGAAGAAAACAGGACTCGAGAAACACACCTGATGAAGTGAGACAGAGACCTCAAGGCGAAGCAACGAAGAACGTTACAGTAGCAAACCCTGCAATACCCAGATGAACATAAACCTCAAAGTTGGCTTTGAGAGAAGAAAAACACAAATTTGACCAAAAACATGGTAATTACGCGTAAGACAAAAGTGAACATGACCCCTTTTTCGTTTCTTTAAAAAACTCAATGCATTGCGAAGTTAGGTAGGTTGACGCGCAACAAACCAAAACACAAGAATAGACTTTGAAGAAATTCTAAACAAATGATTGAACAGGCAGCAAAGAATTAGATAAAAGTAAACAAGAAGTTACAAGGCAAATAATATTAACTTGAACAGGGTTTCATAGGATATCTCAAGTATTAAATAACCATCCCAAGAAAATCCATTCTTCTGAAATCTAAGAACTTGTGTAAGAAAAAGAGTTGGAAACTGACCAACATTTGCTTTTTGTGAGACACAAACTCCTAAGTCTTCACTTTTGTTTGTTCCCTCTGCCCATCTATGTACGGCCTCTTTCCAATCTGCATACAGTTTCTATGATTTTATCTCATGATCTAAACTGTGACTTACCCATTCATTTTTTTTGCATATTTATACCAACTTGTCTGACTATGTTGTCATGCTTACGTGGTACTGTCAAAACATCCGACACCGTGTCTCTCCACCTGATCCTACAATCCTGACCATTCATTTCCTCAAATATAAAATGAAGCCTTCTATATTTGATCTATCAACTCGTCGTGAATAAAGGGTCGAAGTCAATGAACTTTTACGTTTGAGATCAAAACTGAAATTCATATTAGGATTAAAATTAATAAAATTGCAAATTTCTGAATTTTTATTCTAAATTTAGATACGTTGTTTGTTAGAAATATTTGTGGACTAATATAATTAAAACGTTAATTCCATATGTCTAACCACAATCGAATTGCCTAATGTATATTTAATAACCATAATGAGATGATTAATTTGCTAATTACATTTGAGGCACATGGTAGTACCCTAATGACTATATGTTGACCCATTAAACTATAGTTCACATCATCCATATAAAATGATACAATTAACCTATTCTACCCCTTAGGGTAGGACATGTCATCTAAATGGCATAAGGTGAGGTTGTAGAATTGAGATTGTGTGTGGATGTGTAAAAGATAGCTTGGGTCTTCTACTATAACTCTCTCTTACAAAAGGGTTCTTTGTTTTTGTTCTTTGACAGGTGTTGGAGTTTTGAGCAATAGAAAGGAACATCCCAAGTGTTGGAGGTATGATTTTCATGACTTGATGCTCTAAATAAAATGTGATTTGGTTGGTGAATGTGGTAATGACATCGTTTAAAATTAGCAATTGGTATTAGAGCCATGGACATTTGATTTTAGGGCTCGATTTTTTTGGATGTTCAAAGCATTTTTTGATTCAAATCTGTTTTTGTCTAAACAATGTCGAAATGACTAATTATTGGTTGAGATCGGTTTGCTGATGATTGTTGTTGAGATTTTCATTTCTTTTGGACCAAGAACCACGATTTTTGGAGGTGTTTTGAACGAAATTGTCGTGCGTTTATTCGGCCGAAATGGGTTTGATATGTTTCATAGTTTGGAGCACTTTTGGCTGAAATAGATGTAGAAAAGCGATAGATCGTGAAAAATGGAAGAAAACGCCTCAAAAATCATTGAAAACGGAAGTCGGGAGAGGGAGTTCCGACCGGGTCGGATCGGGGGGTCCGCGGGTCGACCGGCCGACCCGGATGGAGGTCAGGGACGACCCAAACGGTGTCGTCCCTG
>JANZXR010000002.1:7808125-7829386 GCA_027575705.1 Erythroxylum echinodendron | reverse complement strand
ACCCTAATGACTATATGTTGGCCCATTAAACTATAGTTCACATCATCCATATAAAATGATACAATTAACCTATTCTATCCCTTAGGGTAGAACATGTCATATAAATGGCATAAGGTGAGATTGTAGAATTGAGATTGTGTGTGGATGTGTAAAACATAACTTGGGTCTTCTACCATAACTCTCTCTTGCAAAAGGGTTCTTTGTTTTTGTTCTTTGATAGGTGTTGGAGTTTTGAGCAATGGAAAGGAACATCCCAAGTGTTGGAGGTATGATTTTCATGACTTGATGCTCTAAATAAAATATGATTTGGTTGGTGAATGTGGTAATGACAGCGTTTAAAATTAGCATTGTTTCCCCATTTGCAAATATGTTGAAACTTTTTCTTTATTCATGTTCGAGCGTTGCTCATTTACCGTCTCAAACTTTACCATATTGGCATTATCAAACATCCATTCAATCCAGATTTAAAAGTTCAAATCTTGAGGAAGAAGATAAAATATTTAGTATTGTTATGATATATATTCTGCATGAATATTATTTTAAGATTATTGTGTTATATTTATAAGTAAATGGATTAAATATAATTAATATTTACATTATTTTATAATTTATCTTTCTCTTCTACAAGTATAATATCAAACTTCTATCAAATTAGCTAATAGTTTCTTGTCATCAGAAGTGTTTCAAGTAGAACTCTACCATAAAAATATTATTACGTACCAGTAAATTTGCAATGAATATGCAGGGCTTCACAAGGAGAAAAGTTAGACCATGTCAAGTAATTTTTTATCCTAAAATGAATTGGTAATAAGTGAAAAAACCTACTAGACTTATATGTTAGTCTTCTTTTCTTTCTGTTTTTGATGTGTAACATTTACATTTGAATATTCTCGACACATACATATTCAAAGAAAAAGAATGGTAGAAAACATGGTCCATATATTATAGTTCAAATGTTGATATGTTATAAGATTGAAAGCTTTTTGTATGGGAAAAAAAACGAAACAAGGCTTGAGTTTAATTTGGATTAATTAATTGTAGATTTTAATTAGAAAAAAAGGTTCATGTGTGTTGAAAGAAAGTGGTGAGAATTGTGTGGAAGAAATGATAACTCGCGGAGACAATTGGTACGGTGATGGTTGAAAATGGGTGGGGAATTGGATTGTGACGTATTTGTTGGATTGAAACAAAGCCAAGCGTGATGAAAAAATAAAAGAAAATGCTCCTTGACAAGGTCAAAGGATCTTAATCTTATTATTCTTTTTATCCCACATCTCCTCCGTCCGCTTATTTACATTATGATTTCTTCATTAAAAGGTTTTACAATTTGATTTTACGTAAAATTTCTTTGTGCTACTGCCGCCGTGTTTTCTCATTTTCAAAGTCGCGTTTGCGACCTACCCAACACGCTGAAAAAGGTATGTATAGTTCAAATATGAAGTGGGGGTTCGATGGCTTATATAGTGGAATTCACACGATACATTTTTTTAAATGAAAGGGAACATTTTGAATATTGACACGGCTAATGATCCGCATGCTCACCGTGTACCATGAAACCTAGTGCAAATGAGATTTTTATGGGAGCGTGGTGAGTTTGCATGTGCCCACGTTTGCCTTTGAATAATGGTCAAAAAGAAAGTGAAGGGTCGTCCCATTTCCATCTAGATACGTGGAAGGAGTCGTAATGAACAAGAAATTCCGACTTAGTGGTTACACCTTTTACTTTGCAAAACTTTTACCGCGTCAAGGCTAAGGTCTGGCCTGGCATTGCAGGTGTGAAATGAATCTAAGATGTGATCAATCATTTAAGCTAAATGTTAAGTCACTAGTGGAATAAGGAAATTAAAGGTCATTAGTTGTTGTTAACAATTCAGTCCTTTTCGCCATTTCTCTTTCTTATCCACACACTGAGTGCTTGAAATCGTGCAGACTCTATCCTCCTATGGATACCCTATTTCGACATTGTTTAATTGGCGAGAGTAGAAAACTAATTACAAGGTGATTTTTCTTTTCCCAATTTATCGCTTTAGAAATCAAACCTTGTAACATAATCGAGTATTGTTGTCTCCTTTCGTTCTACAACTAGAGTTGGACTCACTATATATATCTAGAGGGTGACCACTTCTCTTACCTCATCTATTCCTCATTACTTTGTGAACCAATCAAACTGAAAACTTGATGTCAATTTCTATTGATGACAATGGTCTTTATATAATCTATATACATTAATACAAAATTAAGGTCTGTAAAATTGGGATACATATATTTATAAAATTAAGGCACTATTTATATTTATAAATAAGAACATTTATAAAATATATAATAATAAATACAAAATAAATATACTAAAAAGATTCATAATATAATGAATTATATTTTAAAAATTTTATATTTATTAAAAATTAAAAATTAAAAATCTAGATACAATATAAATTATATTAAATAAATACATTCTTAAAATTATCATACGATATGTCTATTACCATTTAAATAAATACATTAAAAAAATTAAATATAAAAATACTTTTGGTTTGTATTTGTAATAAAATTATCATATTAATAAATATATATTTATGAAAAAAATATCATAACTACTATCGATTACGTGATATACCTTAAATGTTAGTTAGTTTGTTGGTTTATGTCTTATACAGGAATGTGAATAGCAAATTAGGTTATACATACTTTCATTTAGGAGCCAAATTAGTTATTGTGAAGTGTATACGTACGTTTTCTCATATTATCAATAAATATATAGTCAATTTCATTCTTTTTCCAAGTATCAAAGCATAAACGCTCTTAAACCTAATTTTATCTTAATTGACCATTTTCATTTAGTTAATACATATAGCGGAAAAAAGACGAAAACTCAACCAAACTTGGAACTAACAATTTGATGATCAAAATGCCCCCTTTTACCTTGATCATTCTAATTAGCATAGTTTTGTACTCATCAGACAATAACTAACTGAAGAAAATACAACATTTGGACTATGCAAAACTTATGGCTCTCAACATCAAGAACAAAGTAGAATTTATTTTGATAAAACTATCAAATAAGCTCGAACACTTCCATAACCAAACTCTAATAGTGGAAACATTACAATGATCTTAAAAAAGTATGAATTTTTATCTTAATTTTGTATAATAGTGATGCAAGCATAATATATAATAAAGTGCTCAAGTTAATGTGATTTTCAAAAATAATATTCTTGAATTGATAATGTACACCTTTTAAATATTAGAGAAGTAGTCCATAATTATAAATAGGATAACATGATTATCAGAGCTTATCACAACAAGGGTTTATGAGATGAACGTGATGCATTAACTTGCATACCAATATGAGCTTATGGTATTGTAAAGGAAGTTTTGCAATTCCAAGAAAACCAAAAGACCATGAAATTATTCATTGGATTCAATAAAGTTTATATTAGTGTTTAAGGACATATTCTTCTCATGAATCCACTTTCTAGTTTCAACAAGTCAATCATGTAAATACAATTCAAAGGTCCTGGACCATTCTCCCTCACAATTGAACAATACCATAATCGCATAACATTACTTAATGAGAGTAAGTCTAAATCAACAAAAAACATATTGGGAGTCCATCAACAACGAGTGATATCTGATATCTCATATATCATTTTTATTCTTTTTTATTGATAAAGAACTATGTTGGATACTTGATACAGAAGCCATCGATTATATGGTTTGTTTTTTAAATTATGTACCACAAGTTCCACTTTTACCAACCAAGCTATCCATATATTAAATAGGGCCATTTTTGTTGCCAAATATATAGGCAATATTACGTTTGATGACTATTTTACATGATATTTTATGTTGTTCTATCTTTTAAAATTAAACCTAATTTTCATTAACAAACATGTTCAAAATTCCAATAACTTTGCCATTTTTACTCTTAATAATTGTATATTGTAGGAACAATAATCGTGGAATATGATTGTGATGAAAATTGAGCAAGGAGGATTACTTTGATACCTCACAAAGAACCAGATGCAATGCAATTACCATATCATCCTCTTGCTCCCTAAAAAATTTACATTAATGTCTCTGCCATTTATCAAATAAAATATTCCATTTACTCTCTTGTTCAAATATAAAAATTAACTTTTGTGATATTTTTTTATTGTTTGATTTTTCCATTAGCTAAAGAAACAGGGTCTTCTTTTCCTTTAAGTCATATTTGTACTAAAGTACCTTTTGAATTGATTTATGTTGATATTTGGGAAGGTTATTATGTTTCTTCCATTATAGGGGCACAATAGTTTTTAACCATTGTTGATGATTTTACTCACTACATATGGATTTATTTAATGCTCCATAGGTCAGACAAGATGACATATATAACCATGTTTACAAAATTTGTTGAGATACAATTCTCATTAAATTATCAAAATCTTTCATAGTGATAATAAATATAAATTTGTAATGAAAAATTTCTGTTTAGATAAAGGAATCATTCACTAAAATACTTGTGTCTTTATATAAAAATAGAGTAGTCAAAAGAAAACACCGCAACCTTCTTAACATAGCTCGAGTCTTATTATTTTAAACTAATCTTTAAAAGAAATTCTGCTGGAAAGTCATCCTAATCACTGCCTACTTTATTATTCAAACTTCTACACCTCCATTTCAAGGGAGAACACCTTTTGAAATAGTTTTTAATAATCATTCTGTTATTACCTGTGAGTATTGGTTTCTTGTGCTTTGCTTCTAACATATTACCATCATCCCATAAAATTTGATTTTAGAGCTACTAGGTGTGCTCTTCAGATATCCATGTACTAAAAAGGGATACAAAGTTTACAATCTCATATCTAGTAGGATTTCATTTCTCATAATGTCATATTTTATGAGATATTTTTTCTTCCTCATCTTCCAATGCTAACTTACTTTCATAACCTGCATATATATTGGAATATAATGATTATAGCTCCATTATGCATATTCCTCCCAATATTAAAAATCTTCCACTTGAGCATCCCTTACAAGGAGAACTTCTTTCCCCTCTTTCTAATATAGAAGCCTCCTTATAAGACACTTCTTAACCTACAATTGGTCTAATAAGTCCTAGCTCACCAAATTATCCTATGTGGTTGACCCATTTTATAATAACTCCTAATAAGGTTTATGAGTATTATATTATTATTCTTCATCCTTTACAATCTATCCCATCACGTAACTTAGTCTTGATTTAGGCTACATTATTTCACTTTTTTATCTAATGTTCTCTCTTAGGATAAAGTATCTCCTATGTTTTTATTGTTTCTCTTTCAATAGAAAAAGATCCATCTTCTTTTTGCACAAGCAATTTGTGATCCTAAACGATGTCTTGTCATAAAATAAAAACTTGATGCTTTTAAAGGTAATGACGTATATTCCCTATAACCATTACCTCTTGGAAAGAAACTAATTAAATGTAAATGAATCTATAAAACAAAGATTCTCTTAGATGGGACAATCAAATGTTACAAAGCTAGGCTAGTTATAAAAGGATACAACTAAATCAAAGGCCTAGATTACTAAGAGATATTTGCACATTTTATAAAACTTGTAACAGTCTGCCTATTCTTTGCCTTGGCTTCAACCAAACACTAACAAGTTTGACTTCTTCACTAATTTGATTTCAATAATGCATTCCTACATAAAAAAAAAACTTAATAAAGATGTTTACATGAATTTACATTTTAGTTTCAAATGAAAAGGAGAGACATAAGTTTGCAAACTTAACAAATCATTATGTGCTCCTAAATAAGCTTCAAGTCAATGGTCCATTAAACTTTTATCTTTTCTCAAGGAAGCCAACTTTAAGCAATTCAAGCTAGATTATTCCTTATTCATCCGATCCTGTAATGGTACATTCATTTCTCTTCTAATTTATGTAGATTATATAATTTTAGTAGAAAATAAGACATCAAGTTATTGTTTGAAAGGCAATTCAAATATTTGAATAACTTTAGGATAATTGAAAATTTTCCTAAAGGCAATTCAAATATTTGAACAACTTAGGATAATTGAAAATTTTCCTAAGCATTAAGGTTGCATGAATAGTAAAGGTATTGCTTTTTCATAAGAGAGGTATGCTCTTGAGATTCTCAAAGATGTAGGATACCTTGGAGCAAATGTAGTTTCATTTCCCATAACGCAAAATCTCTCTCAACAAATTTAAGGATAATCATATTGATGAACTATCTTTATATCGAAGCTTGTTGGTCAGTTAATTTATTTGACCATACGACCTAACTTATTATATACAATTTATATATAAGTCAATTGGACAAGCCATGAGTGCCATATTTGGAAACAACTTATCGTGTCATACAATGTGTTAAACAAATTGCAGAATAAGGCATAATTTTTCCTACAAGTTCAATTCAACTAAATACCTTTTGTGAAGTAGATTTGGATAGGTGTTCTAATGCTCAAAGGTCAATTATTAGATAATTTACTTCTTATAATAGCTCATTCATTTCCTAAATGACCAAGAAACAAACAACATTATCACTATATGGTATATAAGCTAAATATCGATCTATGACCTTAACTTATTACGAAGTTTTATAGTTGAAAACAATTATACAAGATTTATGAGTTTAATATTCTCATCTTTTTATTCTATTTAATTTATTATAAAGTTATATAGTTGAAAACAATCTTATAAGATCTATGAATTTAATATTCTCATCTTTTTATTCTATATTATGACAATCAAATCACACTTCACATTGTTTCAAACTCAAACTACCATGAAAGAACAAAATATGTAAAGATTGATTGCCATGTTACACGAGAGAAAGTTCAAGAAAAAATGATCAACATGACTTATGTGCTTACATCAAATTAACTAGCTGATACCTTTATAAAACCATTAACTTCTTCATATTTCTTGACATTACTTAAAAAATTAGAGATTATAAATATACGTTCCAAACTTGAGGGAGAGTGTTAAAGAAATAAAGTCTCTAATACATTGATCATGAAATATACTTCTAAATTTAATTATTGATTTGTCAGTTAATCTATAAGAATATACATAGAATTTATAAGCTCTGATTTAGGAGCTAAATTAGTTATTGTAAATTGCATATATATGCTTTTTCATATTATCAATAAATATAGAGCCAATTCATTCACTTTTTGTTTAGTTCAATTCATATAGGTATTTAGGTCATATTTACATTCATTTTGCATGTTTATTCATTCATTTTAATAACATTTTTAGGTTTATTTATTTATTTTTATTGAGTTTTTTATTTATTTTATTTTTCTTGCTTTTTTCATAGAAAGCATGAGTTTGGCCTCAAATTAGACCCAAGATTTTGTTCATTGCGCATCCATGGAAATTTAATAATTTTGCATGACCTAATATGAAATTTAAAAAAAAAAGTGGAAGCAAATATGAAGAAAACGCATGGTGCAAGTGGATTAAAAACAAGAGACAAAACGACAGTGGAGAGAACGATAGAAGACCAAGGGCTGGTGAGCAGCCAAAACGACACAGCAGAAGTTACAGGAGGAGACTGCAAAACGGCAGCACATGAGAGTAAAAAAAGGGGATCGACTAAGTAACCAGGCGGTGATTGTTAGGGGGAACGTTTAGGTTTTTAATTGGCAATAGAGGACATGGGCGGCAGAGAAGCAAGGGGGAGATGCGACAGAGGAGAGACCTACACGCTGCACTCCAAGAATCACACATGAAAAACACGCACAGAAGGGACGCACACGCAGGGGCTCTCATGGATGCTGGAGGCTGACGCACGAAGGCACCACAGGCTGGTACACAACGTTGAGTGAGGACTGGACACTGGAGCTGGACGAAGACCACACAGGAGTTGAAGATCTCACGCACGCAAGCGGCTACCTCACACACGCACGAGGGACAAAACAAAGTTTTTCGTGGTTACTCCTCTAATGTCTATTTTCCTTAATTTGATATTTATTTTGTTGAACAATAACATGATTGAGTAGATTTCTTGTTAGGTTTCAAAGATGAGATGTAGTTTTCGAATTTCTACATGATTTGATTCTGAATTTTATTCAATAAATTGATTCGTGACTGTTGATTCTTGTTTTGAGTATAATTGCCTTTGTTATGTGTTAGGCCTCACATAATTTGTGTCGAAATTATCGGTTAGAAAACCGAAAGGTGAAAATCAGTAGTGGAAAACCAAAATTAAGAACTTGTAAGTTTAGACCTAGACATAGGCAAAAATCTATGAGAGGAATTACCAATTAGATAAAAATCTTAATGGGTTTTAGTTAATTTCATGAGCCACGATAGTCGGGATTGATTTTAACTACAACACTTCTTTGACATCTCGATAGAGAATCATAGATAATTTAGATTTAGTTTCCTTCAAAGTCTAGGGATCAAGATTATTGAATAAACCAGAAGAGAATTGTTAGAAGTCGATTACGAAACTAAATTTGAAACCTGCCTTTTACATATTCGATTTATTCCTTATAATCATAAATTGCGTAGTTATTTTGTTTGTTTTAGGATTAGTTTTAGCTATTGTTTATTAATTAATTTCTTAATAATTAACATTTAAGTAATCAACCTAAATAATTGAATGGTTTTAGCCTAGTAATTGTTCAGTAACTCCCTGTGGATTGATACTCTTACTTCCCTATTTACTTGCATGACCCGTACTTGCAGGGCCTCGGACACTTTTTTTTGTGAATATTAATGAGATATTGATAAGAAGTTTGAAGTAAAATAGTTACAACTTATTAAGTTATTTACCTCCAAAAAAAAAATTATTAAGGAAACATGCATGTTAAACATGTAAAAAGGTAAGAATTTTAGTTTAAAATTTAGTCATTTGATCTAAATAATTAATTTATTAATATTTAATAAGAATTTTTATAATAAATTAAAATATATTATAAAAGAGTTTTCATTTAACAATACATACAATTATTTTGCATTTAATTGTATTTAACTGAATTTAATTAATACATATATGTATATGTATGTATGTAAATTGAAAGATAATAAGAAGAAGTAATCCCATTTGGCGTCATTTAAATTCAGGTAGATTTTAGGGTGAAGAAGATCGTGTAAATATTTCAATTTACAATGGAAGAAAGAAACATAAATTCGGGTAGATTTAACGTGCTTATAAATTGTGTCTCTTTCATTCCTACCCACAAAATGGGTTATCCGAAACTTTAAGTCAAGCATTACATTAGTACTACTCATCCAGCTGACGAGAAAGATAAAGAATTAGTATTCAGTTAGTTTCTTAGAAGGACTTTCAAACTTATGCTGAGTTTCTTTTGTTATCGTTTGATTGGTGAGGTTATGACCCTGACAATGTTAGCGGGTCAACCTTGAAGATAATAAAACCGTAGGCCGACCACAGATGAAAAACCCTAGTATTGGAACATCCTCGTTTGGTGCGCTAGACACAGATTTTTAATTAAACTGATGAAGAAGAGACTGAAATCTAAATAAGCTCGAAATTTGAACTTTGCTAGAATTGTTTACGTCACTAAACATAAGAACGGCGATGTTGCTGACACCCATATTTAAGATTCCAAGTACAGTCTTTTCCTCTTTTTATGATCTTCTAAATTCCAATAAAGAAAGAGACTTTTAAGCTCATTTTTCATTGAGGTTCTAGCTCTAGTGGTGCTTTCCATGCTCTGGTCAATGTGAATGGTTCCTCAAGTATTTGTTGAGATTTTTACCAGCTGAAGCAGTACACATTTTAGTTGGGGAAAGCTTACAATTATCGCTTGTTGGGCCCGATTCCTAATTTACTTGCAAGCTAGGATGCAAAATCATCTTGAAATGGAAACATTTGAAGGACACCACAAGGAGTTTAGAAGTTTAGAAAATGGGCTTGTTTTAAGCCTATTAATCCAAGACACTTGTTGCCGAATACATCAAGACCCATTGAAGTCCACATCCATCAACCTGATGTTTACTGGAATAGAAGATGATTTAATTCCAGAGTGGGAATATTAATTTGTCATGTTCTGTTCGCCAGTCTTTGTAACCCCTAGTCTTAAAATAACAAATTAGCAGAAGACCTGCTTTGCGCATCATACAAAAGCAGCTGAAAAGCAATTTTAGAATTTCTGAGCTCTAATTAACAATACCAAATCTTTATGATGACAATCTAATTTAGATGAATCAATGCTTCACCGAATTCAATTCAAATCCTTCTTTATGAATTCCCATATGCAATTTACTATTTATATAGCATGCAGAGTGATAAACTATCCCTTTCCCACCTAATTTTACTATCAATTGTCATATTAAAGGAAACAAGAAACTTGCAAATGGAAATTTCCAACAAAAAAAAAAAATTTGCAAATGCGTTGAAGGAAGTTTTGAATCTTTCACCGTACTATCAATGGTAGACAGAGCCTAATTAGTTTTTGAGCTGTCAATGATGTTTAAACTGATGCTATTTAATTATACATTCTTAATATTCCATTTATGAAAGAAGATTAGGTGGTAGGTCACGGTTGCAGAATATGATAACTGTCATACCTTCCTTGTGTATAAAAATTGGAAGTAACTTAATTTAATCAAGTAACATAAGCTATATCTGGGAAGCAATTCATTACATACTTGTAAACAAAACTATGCGTCATCACATCATTGGTTCAACAGTTAGGCGGCTAATAGTACAACATTCACCTACTTTGATTTGGAATGCTGAATGCAGACATCTTATCACAGTATAACAACTGGCCGCTATTGGCTGAGATTAGCCATCATTGGATTATAGATTACACCCAAATTGTCTAACCACATGACTAGGAGATATGTATGTTATAGTCACAGCCACTCCAAATTAATTAATTGATTGTTAAATCAATAGTGTTTTTTTAAAGTATAGTTCGAGAGAATGTAAAAGCTTCCATTTAGTCTTTGAGAGTTTAGTTGTTCATCATTTTTCATATTTACATGTGTTTTTGCCTCGTTTATACTTTGATGCAAGGCGGGTTTGTCCTACTGAGCAACCGGTCTGCGAATGGTAATGCCTTTCTATCAGAACGATTCATGATCTTCTACTCAGAAAGGGTGTTGTAATATTTTATGAACTTCCTATGTAACTGCAAAGATCAAGTTTTGATTTGAGTTTCAGTAGATGCATTAAATTCTAGGCAATTTCATCTCCTACGGATATAGTAATAGATATTTATATGCAAGCTTTCAAAATGTAGCCATGCATTATATGTATATATATTCATGGCCTACTATGCTCCAAATTTGGATAATGGCTTAAATCAAGAAGTAATGTTTGCATGGCTTAAATCAACTGTATAGTTCTTTATATTTAACTAGTCAATTCCAAATAAACTCTTATTTTTTCCAGATTGCATGATCGTTGCAATATATATAGATAGATTGCATGATCGTTGCATTAATACTAAGATCAAATAACAATTAATGTAGAAGTATTAGGCAAGGCTCTAACTAAGCTGAAGAAGAACAAGCATAAAGGTTAGCTGAACTGTCAAAATCATGGAGCACTACAAGACTTGGACGTCATAATGGAGAATCAAAACGTCGTAATTCGCTGAAAGGAAACCCAGGTGTACTTGACCATATCTGAGAAAAACTAAATTTATTTTTAAGTCAGGAGAAAATGGTGTTAGTTTTAACAAGCATGAGTTACAAGAAAAGTCTTAGTCTAACAAACAAATTCTTTTGGGTTACTTCACTTCAACTTGGTGTGTTGGATAACACGTCATCGTAATAATATATTGTAGGAACACCGGGGGTGGATAGAATGTGAGACTTGTCTGCCATATATGGCTGTTCTCTGATTTTATAGATAAGACGATGCGTGTTATATACAGTAAATTTCTTACGGGTGCATACATATGCAAAGAACATAGAAACAACATCATTTCTTCCAAGTCGACCGGTTCATGATAAGCCTATTTTTGTGGAAATTCCATCTCTCCATCAACTTGTTGGAGAAGGGTTTTTAAGTTGTATTAAATGAAGCTAGATCACTATCAACCACCATGCAACAAGATGCATTTATTGAGAATAACAAAAGGAGGAACCAACAGGAAGCACAGGATTTCCGTTGAAGAACAAAAACTGAAATATGGGTTTATAAGAGAATTCTTCTTCTTCTTCTTTTTTTTTTTTATATAGTCAAAGTAGTTTGTTGAGGATTATCAAGGTTTCATATCTATGATATTAAAATAGGTGTGGAGTAACTAAGTGGGGTTGCTTCAATGGGTTTCTTGGAAAGGTGAGATATAGAAAAGGTTGCATTATGGTTTTCATTACAAGGACATTTTGAATACAAAGAGATGTTTGGCTGTGCAAGTAACTGCAATGCTTTGCATTTATTGTTGGAAAGGTATCTCAAACCCTTCTATATTTATGTTTCTATATTAGAAATCCACATCACCATAACACGGAGAGAGAGATGAAGAGAGACTTTAACGGTAACCAACTAAACATTAGACACCTGGAAGCACCATCTATTAATTAGGCATAGGTTTCTGAATTCTGATGGCAGACATATGGTACCATCCAGTGTTTCAATGTTTGTCGATTTATGACTTGTTCGAACATGTTTTTTTTTTTGGGTAGTTTGGAGGTTCTTGAATAACTATGTACTGGAGCGCATATTCTAGTTTCCTCGTACGTGTGAACTCCACCAGGAAAGAAACAAACAATTTTATGGCTTCACCATTTTAACCTGGATTCTATTATTCCCACTGAAAATAGAAGAGTTGCATGAAATTACAATCAAGAGAGAGATGAAACTAACAATTATTTTGAATGGTTGGAATATCGTGGGACTTACTTTAAAGCTGGAATTTTTTTAAAAAAAATGATGGAAGAAATGCATGTTTGTAGTTTAAAAATGTTTATAAAGTATATATTTTTACCATTACTTGACATATAGATAATTTGTTTCACATTTTCACTTAATTATTCACTCTAACCAGTATATGGACTACCATTTCAACAAGAAATTAAGAAGGCTCTTTTTTACTCATGATGTATCAATTAATTTTCAGATGTAACATATATATAAATAGAAATTTACACATATCACAGATGATAAGTATAATTTGATTCATGATTTCACTTAATTATTTAACTTTGACTATGTATATATATGGATTAGTTTTTCAAGTAGAAACATTGTGTATATGTGTGTGTGTGTGTTTTTTTTTTTAAACCGCTTTAGCATCAATTAGTTTCGAAATTTGACATTTATATGCTTATATAGTAAGTTCCCTTTATCAAAGATGATAATTTACACAAATTATCAAGATCCAATAGTTAAATTATACAATAATTCCCACTTTTCCTATCATTTTCTTTCTCCTAAAAAAAATTGTAAAACAACTCTTGACTTGTAAAGACATTAAAAATATTGTTCGTAACTTTTGATGATAAGATACGGTTTCATTATTTCTTCGACCTCACAAACTATATCTATCATTGATTAACACGTACGTCTAATTCAACTTACTAAAGGCTCTGTTTTAGGTTCCTCATTCTCATGCAATTAGGTCTATTAAGTCATTTAGTTAGAGAGGTTATCCATCATCAGTAGTTCTAGTTTCTTCTTGTATTATCTCTATATTTATAGTTAATTACTGTAGAAAATGAAAAATCATAATCCTCAATTGCAATAATTATCTCCAATTTGACTTGGATCCATTGTCAGTTGTCACCTTTTCATAATGCCATTATGAAGTCAGCTTTGACAATCAATACTGCTTTTTTTTTCGGTTTCAATATCAAGGATAGGAATCGAAGCTGTGTTTGGTGGAGAGGCTGTTAATGGAGACGAAGGAACTAAAGAGAAACACGTACATTTGTGAGGCTTTATATGCTTGAATGCTTTCTATTTATGAAAATTATGAAGTTGGATTAGCAAAACTCAAAGGTCAAATGGCTAACTGATTTTCAGCAATATTTATGGATTACAATGTTTATCTCCGTGTTAATTTAATTAATTATAAATAGAATCCATAGTAGAACACATTCTAAATCCTTTATGCTATAACTAAAGGAGGTTTTAACGTTTCATAACTAATAAAATATGTGATTTATTGCATAATCTATTTATGGTTAAGATCTGAGTTTTAACTACTTTTGTTCTACTGAATTAGTCATAATTAATAACAAAATTATTTTAAACTATCATAGTTTTCAAATGAAGTACTAGCAAAACAAATAGAGTTAACTTGTCAATGTTGAAATTTAACAAAGCAACTTGATTTTTACTTTCTCAACAATTGTAGGTAATACATGTTCTTAACAACAGGATTGGTGGAACGAGTAAACAAATCATTCTACAACCCAATTGGAAGAAATAGTCGCTGTAAGAGCTTATTATAGACAAAATCAAAAACCAAACTTTTTTCAACAAATTCCGTTAAGCTGGAATTACAAGTTATAGGTTTGACACAAGTGAACCTAATAAACTGGCATCATCCACCAATTCCAATAGAGACGGTTTCTACTCTTTGATGCTCAATTAACTCGGTAAATGGTATAAAGTATGTTGATGGTGATGATAATGGGGATGGATGGGCCAGGCCGTTTTGGAAGCACGTTTAGATTGAAATTTCAAGTGTTTGATTTCGTGAGGTATAAAATCTTAATCGGTTAAGAAACAATTACATAATGATTATTACACAAAATCTTTCAACGTTTGTATTTGACTTGCCATCTGCATGGAAGTATGGGGAAAGGCAGACGGTTTACCTATACTTTTCTTGATGCTGTACTTACACGGCATTCGATAATTAAGCCTTAAGTCTGGCACTCAAACCCGAAGAAGTTCAGTTAATTTCTTCTCATAAACATATATTTTAACATTATTACATGCTTTATTAAGATTAAGCTGAACTGTCACCGTGCCCTTGTTTTCCAACTACTATGTTTTTCTACCATTTTCATCAGGACTATTGAAATTATACATATTTGTACTTAAATATATTGTCATTCAGTTTTGACGTTGAACATTTTCATGTCCTTGCTACCAATTCTAGCAAAGAAGGATGAGTGTAAAACAGATAACAGGAACTGTAAATCCAACAAGAAAGTCCTTTTCTTCAGTTGCTTTCTTTTGTGTTGTTGTTTAAAGAAAAATTATGTTAAAACTAAATGGTTAGCAGAGACCATCGTACACAAGTAAGTATATGGAACTTTAAATCCTTCTTTTCCGGGAAACAAAAGCGAGGAAGTCTATTCTCTGACATCTCTAACAAATTTCACTGGCCATTAATCAGCCAAACTACAGTTGAAACATGTAATGCTTGCCGATTGTGACTCTGAAGATGTTGATTTACTTCGTTTTAATTTGTTCTAAACCAAAATTTGGAAGTTTGGAACAGGTTTTACCTGTTCATTTGCCGTATCAATTGCTGCTTCTAACTCTAACAAGCTTGAGATGTTAAAAACAGAAAGCTTCAGTTACTGATCTCAATTTTTGCGCCTTGATATATATGGACCTTGACGTTACGTGCAATGTCCCATGCTCATAACTCGGAAGTAGGTCATCACATAACAATATTAGTTCTACTACGTTTTGCACTATAAATTGGTGCAACTTATCAGTGACAGCAATCAGGAAAGGAGTCTCCGGGATAAGGCAAGACGTCTCATTTAGTAGACAAAATAAATAGTTTAAGGTCTCCAAATCAGTAAGTTTTTTGATTTAACGTAGTACCATGGCTTAAAATAGTGAGATAGGGATCGACAGTGATAGAGATGGAGAGAGAGGGAAGACGAAAACTAAAAGAAACCGAAAGAATAGGTGAGACTCAGAATTTTCATGGGCCAATAGCATAGCAAGAAAAGAAAAAGGTCATTAGTTCTACAGGGACACATACATATAGTGATAGGGCTAAATGTGTCGTGTAAAACCAACAAAAGTGACTTGCCATCCACAACCCTAAACCAAACCCCACTATCTTATATTCTGGTTTCTTATGCTCCTATATAACTTCTTCTGGACTTCTCACTCGTGCATTTTGGTGATAAAGAACCGAAAGCCAGGGAGAGGCTGTTGGAGATCAATAGATGGAGGAATCATCTGGAGCAGGTAATTCAAGTGATGAGGGAAAGAGCAGTACTACTTGTCCAAGAGGTCATTGGAGACCCGCTGAAGATGAAAAACTCAGGCAACTTGTTGAACAATATGGTGCACAGAACTGGAATTCTATTGCAGACAAGCTGCAAGGCAGATCAGGTTTGTAGCGTTCGATATAGGATGAATATATAAGTTATTTCTATCTGGAAAGTTTGTACATGAAATGGGATTTTGACATTGGAGAAACTGAGAGCAATCTAAATCGATTTTTGCTCAAGTATGGGATGATAATTTGTCATTTTGTTGATACGATAGATGATAACGGTCTCCCTCTGCATAAGAGTATGGATTCAGGATCAGACGTAATGTAATTTTATAGTCTTATAAATCATAACTATTTTGTCCTGCTAAGTTTTGAGTACATAGTAAAGAAAGACAAATATTTGGAACTTCGTAATGAGTTTTATGACATAGACTTAGAGGAGATAATTTTCTTGCAACCGTAATATGAATCTCTCAATCTCTCTCTTTCACTCTCACTCATGAATTCGGCCTCGCACACAAGTACAATAAAAAAAGTTTGTTTGAAGTTTGATGATCTCATGAATCTGATTTATATTCTTCTTTGGCAGGGAAGAGTTGCAGATTGAGGTGGTTTAATCAACTCGATCCTAGGATAAACAGGAAACCCTTCACAGAGGAAGAAGAAGAGAGACTACTGGCGGCTCACCGCATTCATGGAAACAAGTGGGCCCTAATAGCCAGACTATTCCCTGGTAGAACTGATAATGCTGTGAAGAACCACTGGCATGTAATCATGGCAAGAAGGCTAAGGGAGAAATCCAGGCTATGTGGGAAAAGAAGTTGTCAAGATGGACAATTAAGTGACACCAACACCTCCCCCAGTAGTTTCTACGCAGCAGCCAAATCAAGGCCTCAAGAATTTCTTATTAGCTCAAGAATTGGATTTGACAATAGTAGATTACTCTTTGAATTTCAAAACCCCATCAAAGAACGGGTTTTTTCTTTCTCTCCTCCTGGTTCTTCACCTTCTTCTTGGACGTTCACCACATCCAATATAACAACATCACATAGTTCATCTTCTCTGGATATATTCAGAAGAGAAGAAAGAGATCATAACTTCAACTCTAATTTATATACTTCAGAGAGCTCCAAAGTCATCAGCCATTCTACTTATAGGCACTGTCCAAGTTCTTCCAACAATCATGGCAATTACCGGAGTTCAAGTGTTTTTGGGCTTCCAAACTACAAAAGGGTTGTTCCAAGTCCTTTAATAGGGTGCCTCAAACTTGGAGATAATTACGAGAACAATGGATTGATCAAGAAGGATTTGACAAGTTTCTGCAGTGATAATTTAACCACATTGGCGACTACGAGACAGACTAAAAAGCAAGAAGGAGATGATTCTATTAGAAACAAGGACGTTCCTTTCATAGATTTTCTTGGTGTGGGCATATCTTCTTGATGGTTAAAAGACCTCTTATGTTACTTTTATCTCCTACATATATATAATATAGATATAGTAGTTTTAGCGTCACCATTTTAATGATCATGTGCAAATTCCTTTTCAACTTGATCACCGGAAAAGTTTGCTGCATATGAAAATAATAGCTCAAGCTTCAAGTCATCATTTGTGAGAAAGAAAGCAGCTGATGGTATGCTAGGGTACCAGCGGTAGTTTGGCTGTCAAATATACGAGTTAAGTGCAGTTGCAATACGTTTTCCTGAGTTCCTACTGTTCTGAAGTATTCTGATCAATTGGTTTGTCCATATCAAGCATTTAACATATTTTGTTTCTGCTTCCTCGTCTTATTCAATCAATATTCTAGATATCAAAGTGCACGAAAAAATTAGTTATTTTTCGTATATGAACAGTTGGTAGTCACAATTTCTTCAGAGGATTTTTAAGGGTTAGTTAGTTATATAATTTAGCACATAGTATTACCGAAAAGGATGCATGTATATCTATATATATGAAAAGGGAACGTGAAGTTTGATCAACTAATTAAGCTGAAGCTTTACTTCACTTGGTCATCTACACAATTTCGCGGAACACTGACAAATGGCAGTGAGAAATGGGACACGTTTGTTAAGAAACTAACCCGAAAATTACATGTTTAACGTGTACGTACAAGTCCAGCAAGCTGTTTAAGCTTTTGTTTCATGTGCTTGATTTTACAGTAATTGAAGCTAACCATGAGCTATAATGGACTGCTTTTCATTAAAGACACCTACACTTTACTCAGAATCAGGAATCAAAGAATATTTGGTGGAAATTTTTGTGGGAATGACACAATTTTGTTGCTTGGCTTGCAGTTCTCAACAGGTTATCTACTGTAGATAGGCCTATCAAATCTTTTGTTCTTCGAATGTTCTCTATACTCTATAATTTTACTGTCCTTTTATGGATTAGCATTTCTAGACAAGAATGAGGATCAGTTGCAATGGACACAAAAACACCTACAGAAATGAAACTCTTCTTTCAATTACTTTTATAAGATTGCTTTGATGCTGAGAGAAAGGGAAAATCAAGCTTTTGATAAGGTTACCAAAGGTTGCACCGCATCGCGCCATTAACATGTGGCCGATCTCCTACAACATACAGGACATTTAGCAATGTATTTAAACATCATAAAAGAATAACCAATTGTCGCAAATTAATATAGTCGACGAAAAATTATTGTCGCTCAAATCGTCACTGAATTTTGATAGCAAAATAACATCTGCGACGTTTTCATAAAATCATCGCAAAAACTTGTTTTAGATAAAAATAATTTGTCGGTAAAAATTATAAGCAAAGATACTAAAAATATCGTGGATTATTTTGTGCGACGTTTATATTTCATAGATAAAACATTTTACCTACTAAATCCTATTCCTGGGTAATTGTTTTTAGTGGCAATTTTATTTTTGTAGCAGAATAATATTAGTTACTAAGTTTTTGTTGATGTTTCTTAAAAGTAGGCAAAAACTTT
Organism: Erythroxylum echinodendron; assembly: GCA_027575705.1. Classification (NCBI taxonomy): domain Eukaryota; kingdom Viridiplantae; phylum Streptophyta; class Magnoliopsida; order Malpighiales; family Erythroxylaceae; genus Erythroxylum; species Erythroxylum echinodendron. The sequence continues at coordinate 7,810,314 of JANZXR010000002.1, read as the reverse complement.
TTATGATGAATTAGCATTTTGTAGCTAATAGAATTTTGTGACGATTTTATTTTAGTAGCAAAATAGTTTTAGCTACTAATATTTTTTCTTAGCAAAAGGTTTTTAGTGACGTTCTGTATACGTAGCTAATGACCTTTTGTGACGAAATGTTTTGGTAGCTAATATTATTTAGTCACAAATTTAATTTTTAATTTAATAATTTTTATAATTGTTAAAAACAAATTTATTACAATTTTTAAGATTTTTTGTGACGAATTTTTTTGGTAGCTAATATTATTTAGTGAAAAAATTAAAATTTGAATTTAATAATTATTATAATTGTTAATAACTAAATTATATTGAATTTATTACAATTTTTAAGACAGGATGAAGTATTAAAATTATTCATTTTATAATTAATGTTAGGGACATATTTTTGAAATAATAATAAATTGAAATAAAATAAACATATAAAATGGAATGTATTTTTAACAATAAAATATTTACACATCATTTACAAACTAAGAATCTTCATCTAAGTCACTACCACTAACATATGCAGAACCTAACATTTGTTTAACCAATTTTTTAAGCCTTTTAACTTCTTTAATATTACGATCTAACGCAGTCTTCAGTGTCTTGTTCTCCTCTTGAAGCACCGTCAACAATGCTGGTTGTGACGAAGAGGCACCTACAGGTTTAGGGTCATACCCAAGATCCTTGATATAGCCTAATTGTGTACCAAGGAGATTGTTGCAAATGTTATTGATATTGGGTTAATTCCTCTCAGTCAATGACGTCTGCAATAATTCCTGCATCTTGTCCTACAATTTAAAGTAGAAAATCGAGTTAACTAAAAAATAATTACTTACTATTACATAGAAAAATAAATTGTAATATTAATTTATTTGTACTTGCATAATTACTTTGTGCCTCTTTAGACTTCCAGCCTTGACCTTCTTTAGCGTGTGTGCTTGTACAGTGTGATCCTATCACACTCTTGCCGTTGGAGTTCTGTTTGACTCTATAATATGAATTTAAAAAATTATATTCAATTAGAATTTATTGTATTAAAAAATAGAATAATAAATTGAAAACAATACACTTACTAATTCTTGTCGGGCAACGACAAATGATCTGAAGTCGATGTTATGAGGAGTCTTCATTAAGTCTCTATTGGCCTTGGCTTTAGAATACTTTTCTTAAATTAAGAGAAGTAGTTATGAGATGTATAAACATAATTAATGAAAGGAAATATGAAGAGGGAAAAAAACAAACCTGAACTTTCGCTGAAGCCCAATAATCACACAATTTATTCCAATTTTCTTCAGTCTCCCGTTCCGGCACATATCTCCTTGCCTCTTCATCGGAAGGTATGAACTCGATATCGGTGATCCTTCACCTTTTATTTCAATAGTGAACTAACAGTACTGCTTGAAACCTTAGGTATATCGATATCAACTATATTGAGCTTCATCTGTAAAAACACATATTAGATAAGTAAAATTGCAATACATATAATGAAATGAATTGAAATATTACCGAAACTTTATCCAAAGCATTTTGCAAAAAGTTGTCTTTCTTCAATTGCCTAACATGCTGAAGGCAAGGCAACTCATTCCGAACAACGATGCCCAACTCACTAGCCAACTCTGCAACTTAGATCTTATCTACTGAATGTCCTTGCATCAGGTTAATCGTCACTGACAACTTGGAATTCATTGCAACATTCATCCGTTGCAACTCAATTCCTTTTGTCTGACCTCTAACTCATTTTCTGAGGCTAGTATTGGGACCTGAAAAAACATAATGATAAAAATATACTAAACATGTAATCAGAGCATAAATGTAAATGTTTGCTTATCAAAAACATACTTGAAGATCCCTCATGACTACCAGATGATGTTGGTATTTAATGATGTAATTGCTAATTGTATTATGGTAGAAACTTTATCTGCCATCACCGCCCTCTTTCTTTTGTTTCGTCCAGGTGCCATTATAATGAATCTGTGTAAAATGAATTACAAACATAACGTATAATTGTAATTACAAAATAAAATTAACATTTTGTGAAACATTAAAACTATGCTTAATTAACATAACTAAAACATCAACAACATAAATCAATTATCTTAATAACAATAATAATAATAATAATAATAATAATAATAATAATAATAATAATAATAATAATAATAATAATAATAATA
>JANZXR010000002.1:7787432-7808025 GCA_027575705.1 Erythroxylum echinodendron | reverse complement strand
ATTTTATCAAAATTACATATTCAAATTCTCAAATTAAAATAAAAATTACACAAAACAATTCAAACATCATAAAAGGCGTATTATCGAACATTTTATACGCAATATGCATAATCTTATGCTATGACCAAACATTCACGTTTAAAACTTAAAAACATGCTATTTTAGTAAAATAATACACTTATATGAGAGTTTACCTCAAACAACCTCAAACACAATCGAAAAATGGGAGAGAAAGAGTCAGAAAATTCTGAAGCAAAGAGGAGAACTGAAAGCGCGAGGAGAGGGGAGGAGGGTCGGGCGCGACTTATAGCCGCTGGATTACCGAAGGAACACATAATTTCGTCGGTAATATATGTTTCCAGAACATGCGGCCGCCGACAGTTACCGACGGACAAGACCATTCCGTCGGTACAAGCGTGACATTCGCCGACAGTTACCGACGACAAATATCTATCCGTCGGTAAAAGCGCGGCATTTATATTCGGAATGAAGCTCAAATAGCGACGGCCACCACATTCCGTTGGCAAAATAGGTTTTGTTGCCTACATTTTCTGACGGTATGATCATTTGCCTTCGGTATCAGCAGTCAAGCAGATCGACAGAATTTCTATACCGTCGGTAAAATTTATTAGTAAAACATTTACCGACGGAGAGTAGGAGTTCCGTCGGTAAAAGCACGATATTTTATTATAGTTAAACCACAAATACCGACGGGTATGTTTTTCCGTTGGTAAACAAGGTTTGCTGTCGATATTTTCTGACGGTAAGATCAGCGTCCGTCGGTATGCGCATCCAATATTACCGACGATAATATTTGTCCATAAAAAATTCACCGACGGAATATTGGCGTTCCATCAGTGTATCGTCCCTACTTCATTAACACGACGACGTCTGTTAGCAATTTACCGATAGAAAAGATTGTCCGTCAGTATATTAATCGAACATTTACCGACGGAAGGCTTTGTCGTCTGTAACTTGAAGTTAAATACCGACGGAGTTTATACCGTAGGTAAATGGCGAAGCAATTAAATTGCGAGAACGATTCCGGCATTTTTTCCAGTCGTCGAGACCTTTGGCGTCGCTATTTTCTGTCGGAGATTTTGCGCTAAATTTTTTCCTACAGTATTGCCAACAGAGTTTTAGTCCGTCAGTAAAACATTCTATTCTCCGACGGATTAGGAAAGTTTCGTCGGTAATTAGTGACGGATTTTTTTTCGTCGTAAATATTCTGACGTTAATACGTGATTTTCTTATAGTGATATGAAACAGGATGGATTAATTCGAAATTTTGTCAAAAATTTCAGTTGGTTGATGCTGGACATTAAGAACATGGCAGGAGAAGCTAAGCTATTTAATCTTCTGTCTTTTAGTTTGGTATCCTGGAATCATGAAATGGAAAGAATATTGTGTGGAATAATTCATTTGTTACTATATTACAGAGCTACACATATAGGTACAACAGGTGCTATACAAGGAAAGGTGTTTAATTCTAATTGCTGTGAGTATGCCCCTAATACGGAGATGATGTTTGACTGATCCTATTGAGGATATGATGGGATCTTGATCCTCCTTCTTTTACCATATTCTGACACTCCCCCTCAAGTTGAGTAATGGGATCTCCGATACTCAACTTGCACAGGACTTCATTGAAAAACCTCCTATTGACTGCTTTAGTAAGTATGTCGGCAAGCTGGTCCTCAGAACGTACAAAAGGTAGCTCAATTATTCCCACATCTAGCTTCTCTTTGATGAAGTGTCTATCCACCTCAACATGTTTGGTTCGGTCATGTTGGACTAGATTCTCTGAAATACTGATCACTGCTTTGTTGTCTCATAATAACTCACATGCCTCCTATGGTGGGAACCCAATCTCCGATTATAGCTTTCTTACCCAAAGAATTTCTGCTAAACCTCGAGCAATTCCCCGAAATTCTTCCTCTGCACTTAATAATGCTACGACCTTCTGCTTTTTGCTCCTCCAAGTTACTAAGTTTCCCCCGACCAAGGTGAAGTAACCTGAGGTGGACTGTTGATCTATTGGGTTACCAGCCCAATCGCCGTCAGTATACCCTTGTACCTCCAGATACCCGTTTCTCTTGAACAAGATCCCATGCCCAGATGTTCCCTTCAAGTATCTCACGATCCTCAGCATAACTTCTAGATGGTCTACCTGAGGTTGATGCATAAACTGGCTTACCACTCCCACAGCGTAAGCGACGTCTGGTCTAGTATGAGAGAGATATATCAGCTTGCTTACTAATCTCTGAAATTTTTCTCTATCTGCTGGTTCTGCCCTTTCAACTAACCGGAGTCCGTGATTTACCACGATCGGAGTCTCTGTCGGCTTGCATTCTAACATGATAGTCTCTGCTAGGAGGTCTAGGATGTACTTCCGCTGGGAAATGAAGATCCCCAACCTCGACCTCAGCATCTCAATTCCGAGGAAGTATTTCAGCTCCCCCAGATCCTTCATTTTGAACTCCTTGAATATATTTCTTCTCAGTTGGGCCATTTCTTCAGCATCATCACCTGTAATGATCATGTCATTAACATATATAATTAAACAGGTGATACGAGTACCTCTCTGCTTTAGGAACAAAGTGTGATCAGAGTTTCTCTATTTGTAACTATATTTTTTCATGGTTACCGTAAACCTTCCAAACCATGCTCGAGGAGACTGCTTAAGGCCATATAGTGACTTCTTCAAATGACACACTTCACCCTTCCTGAAGGTACCTGCAAAACCTGGTAGAACATCCATGTAGACCTCTTCCTTCAGATCCCCATGAAGAAATGCATTCTTCACATCAAACTGGTGCAATGGCCATCCCTTATTGGTAGCAACCGAAAATACCACTCAAATGGTGTCTATCTTGGCTACCGAAGAAAATGTCTCGAAGTAGTCGATACCATATATCTGAGTGTAGCCCTTTGCCACTAGTCTCGCCTTATATCTTTCAATGGTGCCATCAGGTTTGTGTTTAGTTATAAAGTCCCATTGACATCCCATTGGTCTTTTCCTTACTGGTAACGGACAAGCCTCCCATGTATTGTTATTTTTTAGAGCCTCCATCTCAACATTCATAGCCTGTCTCCAAGCTTCTGACTTTTGGGATATTTCAACAGTGATCGGGATCTCCTTAGAGTACACTACAATGATGAATGCCTTGGCTTGACTGGATAGTCTCCCCCTTGTAACATTAGCCACCGGATATCTGGATCGTTGAGACTCTCGTTCTGGGGAATACCGTTTGGGTGGTACACCTGTTCAACCTATTCAACTGCTGCAGAGATCTATTGATCAGTATTCAAAGAGGTCTCATGAGTCTCAAAAGGTCTTACCTCATATATTACAGGCGAAGGAGCATTGGAAATAACATTGAGGTCGTTGTTCTGCATGGAAGCTTCAGAAGTTAGCCCGGTGGGTCCGCTAACTAGTTTTGTTGGACTAACATCAGAGAGACTTGGACTTCGAATCCAACTCAGTGGATCTACCGAACTCTCCCCCTGATCATTGGGTTAGTGGTTGTAAAAGTATTCAGTTTCAAGAAAGTTACAATTCATAGGAGTGAACATATGACAAGTTTTAGGATTGTAGCACCAATACCCCTTTTAATGGACCCCATACCCCACAAACACACACTTGACCACACAGGGATCAAACTTGGAGCCTTCAGACTTAGGGATATGCACAAACACGAAACATCCGAAGATGCGAGGCTGAAGAGTTAAGGCTGGTGGTATTTTTGTAAGTGCTGAAAGGGTTTGGATAGGTGTTTTTAGGTTGAGGATTTTGGTGGGAAGTCTATTCAAGAGATATATGGACATAGTGAATGCTTTGGGCCAGAATGAGGTAGGAACTTTGGATTAAATTAATAGAGCTCTGGTCATTTCAAGGATGATCCGGTTCTTTCTTTTAGCCACCCCGTTTTGCTCAGGAGTATGTGAATAGGATGTTTGATGAATTATTTCCCGCTCCTAGAAAAACGGTTTCATTGAAGAGTTAACGAATTCCCCCTATTATCTGACCTGAGAGTTTGGATCTATTTATGAAACTGGGTTTGGACCATTTGATAGAAATGGGTAATTTTTTCAAAAAATTCAGACTTATTTGTTAAAAAATAAAACCATGTCATGTGAGTACAGTCATCAATAAATAGAAAAAAATATTTCAAACCATGACCCCCCAAAATTAGTGTAGGGCCCCACACATCAGAATGAACTAGAGAAAAAAAGGAATTCACATAAGTGTTATTAGGCTTAAATGTTTGTCTGTAGTTTTTTGCCAAAACACATGTCTCACAGCATAAAGTGCTATTATTATTCAAAAAGAGTTTGGGGAATAAAATTTTAAGATAACCTGTGGATGGATGCCCTAAGTGGCAATGCTAGAGCCAAGTCTCTCGGTCAGTCGTTCCGTGAGCCAGCAACACAGACCTTTGTTGGGCCACCTTGTCCACATAGTACAGGCCGACTCGCTCAGTGCCACGCCCAATAATCTCCCCCGTCTGGATACCTTGCAAAAGACAGAAATTTGGATTCATCAGCATCGTACAGTTGAGTTCCTTCGTAACATGGCTAATCGACGACAACTTGTGTGACAACGAAGGAACATATAAATAGTTGGATATTTTAAGAGTGGGTGAAATTTCTACTGTCCCGACCCCCTCAACATACGCTATTTCCCCATTAGCAGTTTGAACAGAAGTTTTGTTTGTCCGTGATAGCATAACAATATCAGATGCATCAAAGTTATGGTATCTGTAGCCCCATAGTCAAAGATCCAGTGGGTATTTTTGGTTTCACATGCCTTTTAAGCCGTACAAGCAATAGACAAAACTTTTGGGACCATTTCGAAATTTTTAAAAACACCAGCAGCCGAATGATCACAATCAGAAACTTTTGGGTTTGAATTAACACATACAGAATCTGTTGAGGCCGAATTAGTAAGCATGTAAACAACTGGGGCCTAATCATCACACACACCAACATCCGGGGCAGATTCCAACATATTTACAGTTTTTGAACTAAAAAATTTAGGTTTAGAAATACAAGGGTCTGGGCGTAATTTCCAAGCCCCTTTACCTTTAAAGTCGCGAGTTTCCTCATTTAAGGAAACCCTAGCCACCACTACAAATCCCCTTTTGCCTTCGTCTCCATAACCGTTGCCCCTGGTGTTGGTGGCTTGCGGGTTGTTCACCATGGCGGCGGCCTTGCTGCCTGAGCCCCGTCCCTCCTTCAGTTGCTTGTGATTGTCTTCTCACCATTCGGGATACCCTACCAGTCGAAAATAATTCTCCTTTGTGTGCTTTGACATCCTACAATAGGAACACTTCAACTTGGATTTATCCACTATATCTCGGGATGATGAGCCACCGTTCTTTCCGGTGGTGACTGATTGGTTCTGTTGAGACTGAAATCCTTGGGCTGTCACAGTTGTTGCCTCTGTCTGTGCCAGTTCACTCTTAGTTAGTAGTCCCCTTTCGATGCCCTGTGATGGCAGGTCGCCTCCAGTCGCCGACCAGAGAATATTCAGCCGGGCGGCCTCCTTTCTGACTGAGGCATAGGCGGCCTCAACTGAGGGCAAAGGGTCTTCCCTGAGGATTTCCCTTCGAATCGCATCATATCGTTGGTCGAGCCCTCCCAGAAATTGGAAGAGCTTGGTCTCATTCCAGATCTAGTCGTACGCCATTATGTCTTCGGCCAACCCCATAGGGTTCGGGCAACGATAATCAATTTTGCCCCAAAGACTTTGCATCAAAAGCCAAAAATCTTCTAGGGTTAACGACCCTTGCACTTGGCGACTTGCCCTATTGTGTAGATCGTAAACTTGCAATGAGTCCCTTCCGCTGCTATAGGTAACTGCCAACGCCTGCCACAATGCCTTGGCCGTGGGATAATGAGCCAAGTTGTTAGCCAATTGTGGTTCGACATTCTGAATTATCCAGGAAAAGATAACCAGGTCATTTTGTTCCCACTTTTCATATTCTGGATCTCCTTCCTCAGGTGGTGCAGGTATCCCTCTAATGTGCCTTAATTTTGATCGACCCTTGGCCCCTATGGCCACCTTCATAAGTCTGGCCCAAAGGGCATAGTTCTGGCTGTTCAATTTGGTACCAGTGTTTACAGTGTCTGAAATTGGATTATTTGTGGATTGGTTCAACCCGTCTCTCAACAAGTTTGCGATTTGAAAAGTAAGGTCATCATGGTTGATGCCTGACCCATTTGGATTACTTTGTACTGTTTCAGACATGGCTATTTCTAGGACGTTTGCTGGCTTTTTGGGTAGATGATGAGCAGTGATATGATAGATCCCTTGTACGATTGTCAACCATGCTTTGATACCATTTTAGTTTGGTATCCTGGAATCATGAAATGGAAAGATTATTGTGTGGAATAATTCATTTTTTACTGTCCTACACATATAGGTACAATAGGTGCTATACAAGGAAAGGTGTTTAATTCTAATTGCTGTGATCATGCCCCTAATTTGGAGATGATGTTTGACTGATCCTATTGAGGATATGATGGGATCCTGATCCTCCTCTTTTTACTATATTCTGACACTGTCAAGAACACAATCTTGAGCAAAAATTAAGTACAAAGGCAAGGAGTTCAAGACCTCCCTCGTCTTATTGCAACGGCTGATTGGTTGGTAGATTTACGACCAAATAAAGATAAGGAGAAAATTTCCAACCGTAATGGAAATGGAAAAGTTGGTGTAGGAAATTTTGTGGCTCAAAATGAGAAAGGTAAAAACATGTAGACCACCCAAAATTGTGCACAACGATTTGTTAATTCTTTCATTTGCAGCAGACCACATTAAGGGAGTGTCCGAAGAAAACGAAAATGAACTCACACAACACCAAAATAAGGAAGTTTTAGACGCTTATGTCTAGACGCATCTAATAATTGTCTTAAATAATCTAAGAATTGGTGGAGTTTTTAGTCATTTATTTAAGATAGAAAATTTGTCTTAAAAATATATTAAAAAAGTGTCTAAAACTCCTAAAAATTTTAAATAACAAGATAAAAATTGGTGCCTTTTATAATTTGTATGTATCTAGAAATAATTATTAATTAATGTCAAAAGCAAGTAATTATAAATAAATGTTTAGTTAATGAAGATGAAGAATAGAGTCATATATCCTTCTAGTGGGATTTGATCTGAAAGATAGTATTTTCATAATTTGAACTAGGGTCAACTATTTAAAAGATAAAACTTAAGCAATAAGAAAAGGACATAGGTCCTTTGGATAAGCAAAGTAATACTTCTCACATATATGAGTCTATCAATAATATAATAAATAAATTCCTTTTCAGCTTATATAAACTAAAATCAATCAATACAAGTCTTCCATCTATTTCTTAAAGAAGGTAGGCAACTCTCGATCTCTCTTTCTCACCGCTAATCTATAGACTGCTCTCCCATCGGATGCAAACTTCATATGTTGCTTGTAACTGTAAGCTCTCCTCTGTCTGTCCTTTGCTGTTGGTGATTATGCATGATCGTCTATTCTCATTGAGAACAATGTCGGATCTCTAGGCTCTAAATCTGGTTCCATTTTTCCACATTTCGTCTATATTCTGCCTCTGCAAAATTCTTTTTTCCTGGGTGATCCATTATTGTTCCTACTACCTAATCATTCAATTCGTTTTGATAAGTTGAAGTGTGGAGAGCCTGCTGTATTGTAGTTCATCCTTTGCTCATCCGTAGTTTTAGTGGATCAAGATTTGTGAGGTTTAGATCCTGTAGTTTTGGTAGTTAATGATGTTGGGTGTCTAAGAATTTAATATATTTGGTTTCTATATCTTTTTCTTTAATCTCATTTCAGTCTTTTCCCCCCCTAATTTTTCCAAACTAGATTTGATTTTATTTTGTAAAATGTAGTTTATAATCTTCTTCTAGCCCTAACTCCTTACTCCTCTTCTGTGTTCATGTAAGCCTGTCTAAAATTACTTTGCTTTTACTCTGTTTTTTGCCTTCATATGGACAGTGTGGGATTTGACTACTTGTTCACAAATGTGGGGTTATCATTTACTAAATTTTAAAATTATAACCGTGGCTTGATAATGACGTAGTAAGGAAAGTTCGTTTAATCACAACTCAAAACTGATATTTCTTTTGGTAACAATAATACTGAGAACGGCTTTAACATCCAAGAATTATTGTATGGGATTAAAGTTTTCTAGCCTTTAATCATTTCTTAATGTTCTTTTTGAAAACAGTGTCGAACTTAAGAAATAGAAATAGGACCAGGGGAAGGTAGGCAGGTGGGGACAGTTTAGCCGTCAGATAGAAGATAGAGAGGGGAAAGAATTAGGTAGAATGATAGGGCATTGGATAAGCCCTGGTTTTAAAACATAGTTTGATTATAGTTATATAAAAACTTAAAAAGAGATCATTTCACATCTGCCAGGCATTTCCCTGAGTTGAAGACTAGGAGTGTGTCAAAGGCACAGGAAAGTACTACAAGACCACACATAGTTTACTTTGTTATATTTCTATTCAGACATTGGTTATTTTCGTAAATGTGAGGAGTTTGAATGTCGAACATGGTTGGTTGACTTTTAATGTGGTCTATTCATTGATTGTCATACCTCTGTCTGGTTCAGATAGTTATTTAACTTTTGGATAGTTAAATAGTTCGAACTATATAACAATTTTAGTTTAAGATCATACATTTGTTAATTGATTATTTTAATGACAGGCGTACAATGGTTCTCAGCTGTGGGATGTTGGTTTTTCTGTTCAAGCAGTTCTTGCTACCAATCTTGTCCATGAATATGGTTTAATGCTAAAAGAAGCACACAATTTCATCAGAAACACACAAGTAATACCATCTTATTCCAAAAAACATATACTCTACAAGTTCTTTTGTGTTTAAGCCAAATTTGATTATAGTCATGTTTCTTGACGAAAACTGACTCAAGTTCCTTATCAAGATACGGAAAACAGCTGTGGCGATCCTAGCAAATGGTTTCGCCATATTTCCAAGGGTGGATGGCCTTTCTCCACCTGTGACAATGGTTGGCCTGTTTCAGATTGCACTGCTGAAGCTCTCAGGGTTAGTAGTTTCTTTAACCTTTACTTATTTTCAAGTTTTGTACCTGATATTGTCTCAAGTTTTTTAATATCATAACTCAAGCTATTTAATTTATGGGCCAATTTTTGTTGAGCATTTGCGGGCAGCAATATTATTATCACAAATGCCACGAGAGATTGTAGGAGAAGCTATACTAGCTGATCATTTGTACGATGCTGTTAATATACTCTTGTCATTACAGGTATTATCATTAAGACTTGGTCTTAATGTCAAGTTCACGAAGTCATTTACATCATATAAGAACACACTCAAAACGTAAAATGATTATTTGCTTCTTTAAATTGCGTACCGGGATCGTAGAAATCTGTTGTCAAGTTTGTTTTGGAAAGGAGAGTTGGACTTTTTTTCTTAATTTACTACTACTATTATATATACATCTATATATATGGGTGAGGTTATTAGTAATGACAAAAACGTTTTATCTGAAGTTAATAAATTCGGGCTGAATTAATTGGGTTTTGGCACAGGATCAAGAACTTTGAATGCCCTCTGATCATGTGTGATATGCTTCTTTCCTACCATCTAACTATTTTGAATGAATCAATTGGGTTGTTAATCATAAACTCAAATCTAGTAAATCATATAATTAACATGCATTTGCATTGTTATAAGTTATTTTTTTTCCTATCTTTCAGGTGCCTTATTTTCAAATTAAGAAAAATAATTAGACTTTGGACACAGACATGAATGATCGATGGAATGTGAGGTTTGACTTGTAAGCAAATATACTAGAGATGTTCTTTTGAAGTTGAGATTTACAGCTGCAAAGTTCATGCTCTTTTTGTTTGACTTAGTCGTGAATACGATAAGATGTCTAATATATACTGGGTTGCACTTCTTATATATATAAAATAAATTCTTAAATTTATTTTTCTCTTTTCATATGATTAATGAGCACACACGCTTAATAAGGTTACATCTGTCGCTACTTCTGCAGAGGAAAACTTTCTAAGTAATGTAGTCAAACCTCATAGGCAATAATATAATAAATATATTGATACTTCAAGTCAAAGTGGCAACAAGTGATTAACAAAAGTGTTAATTTATTACAAAAATATGAAGAAACATATTTTAGATTAATTTGTAAATTTTATTATAATAATAAATACGTGATTAATTTATTATAATAATATGCGAGTAATCTTAAAAAAGAGGCACAAAACAAATTGTAAGCTTCTTTTTACAAAATATCGACAGAAAAAGCATCTAAAAGCTTATACAAAGCGTCTAAAATAGTATTTATGTGTCTAATAAAACCGTCGAAAATGATGTTTTCGATGCATTTATATGTAAATAGATTTTCAACGCTTAGATTTGTAAAAAATCTATATTTTTTCCACGCATCTATGTGTTTAAGAAACTGTCAAAAAAAATTTTGTAACACTTTTTTTACGCTTTATAAAGTATTTAAAATTATTTTTAAGACGTAAAAAAAAATCTAAAAACTTCACCTTTTGTGTTATTAAATTCTATATTTTGTTGTAGTGTCATTGCTGGCTAAGGAGGAGGACAGAGGTGAAGTAGCAATCATCAATCTATTGTTAGTAGAAGAAGTAACTAGAAGTGGGACTCTTAGGACCTTTGACGAATAAATATGATGGTTGTACATTGAAGCGAGTCAAGAAGGGCTCCTATGTAAAGAGGTTTGCTATCTGTTGAAGTTTATTAGTGGACTTTTGAATGGGCTACCACTCTAAATTATTGATGAAATGGCATGCAAGTGTGTGTCATTTAGGTATACATTTACCCAACTTGTGTTAGACTTTTGTATGGCAAAAGGTGAGGGATTGGCCAGCTTTGAGAGCAAGTAGCCAAGGACAAATATGTTGGACAGATTCACTTTACTTACTAAGGAGGACGCCGACTTTCTTTTGGTAGGGGAAGTTTGGTAGATCCCTTTTGTTCCTTTAATTATGTAGCCATAAAACTAAAGACATTGGAACATGAAATTACGTTGCTGGACAGATTGCGTTGGCTACATGGACGTTATGTTGGTGTTACAATGTTGCATGGAGGACGTTGGTTGCATGGTGAACGTTGTATGTGTTCTAACGTAAATGCATGAAGTGCATGGACAACTATATGTAAATGCAAGTAGTAATGTGCATGTCTTACACGTATCATGCCTAATGTCTCTTTATGATTGGACAATAGTCATGAAAACTACCTTGTAACTGTCCAAATCAGTTTAAGGTCGTTATTTATGTAAACTGTTAAGGATAGATGAATATTAATATAATGAAAATCCTCCGGAAGGGTGGTGTTCATTGTTACTTCAAAAATTCTACAATAGAATCCTGTTGTTTTATCCACTGTCGAAGGTTCCTTTTCTCTTATGTGTTTCACATATTTTTGCTCCACAAAACAACCTGCTATATCATGTTATCTTTGTTCCTTGTGAGATACAAATATTCTACCTCATTTAATCACCCTGTACAACGTTGTTTTGTTATTCAGTGGGAGAGGAACTTTTATCGGATCAAGTGTGTAGATTTGATCGCAATTACAGGGCATTAATTCTTGAGTTTGCTAACCTCAAAATTAACCCTGTAACAGCTGATCCAAAGAGCTTTTATTAGTTTTTTTCACTACGTATTTTCCAGCTCTTGTCTCTTCTTAAATCTTTATAGTTATAGGAAATCACATGATATAAAGGAACTAACCCTTCTTGTTCAATTAGGGTTAACCTTTTGGTTTCAAATTATGTAGCACAACGTTAATCAATTTGAGAACTTTAATGTAATTAAGATTTTTTACTAAAAGAGTTTAATTAGGGTAAAAGAATATTATTTAGGTTCAATCGGGTTTATTAAGTTTAGTTAGGTTTATTAAAATTAAACTAAATTAAGAAAAATAGATTAAAACTAATTTAAATTTAATAATACATGTTAGTCCACTTTTTTACATGGCATATACGTGACACAGTAAGATTCATATTTCTAATAAAAATAGTAATTTTGTATTATGTCATAACTGATGTGGCATATAATGGACAGTGACATAACTCCATCAAAATTTTCATCCATTCAAGATTTAAATTGAACGTTTTACAAATGTAAGTGATTATTTTTAATGCTTCAAACCACTAGGGTCTAACCTATGTTTTGGTGAAAACATCAGGATTAAATTTGCACTTTTTGTCTTTTCTAATCAAAAACCACATACTTATGACCTCAATTAAGACCACATATTGATCGAAGAATATTTTACGTAAGCATTTTATTTTTCAAGTACATACCAAATAAATTATTAGGTGTACATAATGACTTATAACACATGTTTCAAATGAATTATTTGGCAAATTAATGGATCAAAATCAAATATTAGACGCAATGCAATTGGTATTATTAAACCAAGAGAGGTTCCAATCAATGTTTTAGTGATAACAAAAAATAAATCCTACTAATAAGTTTGTTATCTTGATAAGAAGCCTTATAAGAATAATACAAATTCATGCATAACATAAGTAGATATTTCGTGAAGTTGATAAAAGAAAAGATGAAATTGGTAACTTACAAAGTGAAGATTAAGACATATCAAGGTCATTTTATAATTTGTAATCTTGATTATAGTTTCATTTTATTAGTTTGGTAATCTTAAAGGCTCACCATACATAAACATTTCATATCACTTCATTTACATGAGTCCTTTTATTTATCAAGAGGTATTAACGTTATTTTAATAATAAAAAAACCTTTTAATTTTACAAACATTTTTTAGATAACATTTTGAACGTCGCTTTAATCATAATTGTATGAAACAAATCAAATTTGATTGTTTAAAATTATTAAAATCATATTTTTGGAGAAATCAGTTGACAAATATAAGCAGTTGTAAACCAAATTAACCTAAAAGTGTAATAACTGAGTCTATTGCCATAATAGTTGAATAATATAGTCATTTGATTAACTAATATCTAGAGTGTTCGACCACTGTTTCTTTAAGGGACACATTAATCGGCTAATATACTTAAGTGGCCGAGCAATGTTTCAACAATTAGTGAATCTATGTATTTAATACACAACAGTCAACAAATATGATATACTAGTCTATCAATGGCTTGCAACTAGCTATTATAATGGCTACTTTTTTTCTCCAACAGCTAGTAGGATCTCAAAACCTTATATTTTTGTCATTGATTCTTGCATCAAGAAGTATTTGAGCATATTTTACATATATTTTTAAGATTTTTCCATTCATTTGAGCATTTATTGTCTCAATTTGAGTGAGTGAGCCTTTTTTGACATTAGAAAAACAATAAAAAGAGCCATTTTAAGTTGTAAGTTGCTATTGGGGTCTATGTTTATTGTATTGAGAGTGTTCTAAGTGTCATTGAGGTTCTTCTTTACCTTAGAGAAAGATTATATAAGGGTTTCTACCTACCAAATAAAGATTGTAGAAAGGTTATTCTTAGTCTTGAAAAAAGAATTATAGTAAAAATTCAAGAAGAATTTTAGGAGTGGACATAGGCAAGTATTATTTTTTAAATTACTATAAATTAGTTTGCATCTTTGTGCCCTTATTCTTTTATTTTATTATTTAAAAACATTGTTTCATAATTTCATCCTTTATAAATTGTCATTATCATATTAAGTTACTAACTTTTAATTAAAAATTTATAAATACCCAATTCACCCCCTCTTAGGTGCTATTAAGGACTAACAAGTGATATTAGAGTGGGCTATTAGGCTAGCATTTTGAACAAAACCCTATAACAAAGATCGTAATGGCATATTTAAGGGCATCTTCATCATCTTTTAACCAAAAGGGACAAAACATTAGTAGAGACCCTTTTTTATAGGAATGACTATCTCTATTGGAAAACAAGTGTGAAGTTTTTCTTGATGGCCAAAAATTTTACTTTGTGATAACTTGTCTCAAGTGATTTATTCATTCTTACTAAAATTATAAACGATAGAAAGGTTTCCAAGCTAATAGAGGAATGGGATCCTCAAGGCAAGAAACTAATTTCCTTGAATAAAAAAGTTTTTAAATTTTTATTTTATGCATCAGGAATACGCAAATTCAATAGATTCTCTGTATGTGAAATGACTTATGAAATTTGACATACTTTAGAAATTACACAAGAGGGAACAAATAAAGTAATATAAAGAAAGGTTAGCATGATAACATAAAAATATGAATTGCTTCAAATGAAGTATGATCAAAGCAGTTTTAGTATGTATACTAGATTTATTGATATTGTCAATGCTCTCGAGGATCTTGGAAAGACCTATAATAACATTTAAATAGTAAAAAAAATTGCTTAAGTCACTTTCAAAAATATAAAAGCTAAAGTGATGGTCATATAGATGCCAATGATCTATCAATACTACTATTAGGAGAGCTTATTAGATCTCTTTTTACATATGAATGAAGCTCCAAGAAACACAAAAAGAAAAGATTTTAAACAAAAAGAATTTAACACTCAAAGCCTTAAAGGAAGAACTAAGTGAAGAGGAAGAGAAATCAACTAATGAAAGTGATGAAAAGACATTGTCTTAATCACTAGAAAATTTAAGAAATTCTTGAAGAACTCCTAAAAAGGAAAAGGCTTCAAAAATGGTAAGATAGATTTAAAATGTAATTAAAGAAATTATGTTTTGAATATAGGAAATTCAAATATATAAAGTATCAATATCATCTTAAAGAAAATGAAAAATATGACAGAAATGACAAGAAAGAAAATAGGGATAAAGGTAAAAAGAAGGCACTTAAAGCCTCCATTTAGGATGATATAGGTGATTCCAAAAGTGAGTATTTGGAAGAAGTTGTAGCTCACATGTGTTTCATATCCAAAGATGATGATGAGGTTCTCTCCAACTCTAAATCTTGTAATAATGATAATGATATTGATTTGACATATAATGAACTAATTGAGAGTCTTAAAATCATGAGCATATAAAAGAAAGAACTATTTTCTAAACTCAAAAAGGCTCAAAAGAATCTAACTAAATAAATGAATGAGAATGAAAAGATAAAGAGTTAGTTGAATAGTATCAAGGCATCTAAGAGTGTGGTTATTGTTGATAATCATAAATTAGATGCTTTGAATCATGAGAATGAAGCAATGAAAAATGAGGTTAATGCCTTAATAACTCATTGTCCAAGTTTACAATGGAAAGTGAGAAACTCAAAAATATGTTTGGATCTTAAAAGAATTCAAATAATAAGCATATAACTGGATATAAATATGTGAATGTTTCTATCACTAAAACTACTTTTATTAATGGAAAGAATTTATATGGTGAAGAATCATTGCCTAAAATGACACATGAGCATGGTGCATCCATGTTTGTGCATAGACATAAAACATATGCATATGACACATCTACTAGTGCTCACTCTAAGAGCAAACCTTATGCTTTCATATATGACTCACAATTTAGGCCTATAACTCAACAATCAAGGAAAGAATAGGCATAATTTTTATTAAAAAAACATATGATAGCTTGCAATCTCACTCATACCATATTAGGCGTCATACTAAGTATAATATTACGAAACATGTTTATACTCTTTGCAAGTATCAATATAATTAAAGAAACAGGCCTAATACATATAATCATTATTGCCCAAAAAGAATATTCCATTCATTTATCTAAAGGAGAAATTCTCCTAACTCATATACACATAAAAGAACAATGAATTCATTAAAGCACCAAAACCATACAGTTCATCACAAAGGAATAGATATCGTTCCGTACCAGCCGACAAATGAAACAGTATTCATTCCATCAGTACTAGCCGTGAATACCGGTCGATACCAGTATTTATCGATTGGTATCAGCTGGTATCTGAAATACCGGCGAGATACTAGCCAGTACTGTAATCTGTAGAAGTTGAAGGACCGATTTCAAATTTTTAAAAAACTAACCCTAAAAATCATTAAGACTGCGGCCTTCTTCATTCTGCTTCTTCTGATCTTCTGTACCCATAGCCACCCCCCGCATGCCACAACCATAGTCACCGCCACTGCCACACCACTTCTTTATCTTTTTCTTCTACCTTCTTATCTTTCACTCTCACTGTCTCACTCTCACCCGCACTAATCACTTACCATCTCACTTCACTCTCATCTCACTTCTGCCTCTTCACTCACCACCGCACCACCAACGCACCACCAATGCACATCCCTACGTCAGCATCACCACCGCACCATGTCGTCGCTTCTGTATGTCCACATGTCGTCGCTGCTCGTCTTCTTCTTCTACTTTTGATGTTGTCGCTGTTGCTCATCACCGGCCACCGCACGTTCGTACCACCACCATGCAATACCTAGAGCTGAAGGTCGAAGATAGTGAATTATTTTTGGGTGTGTTTTTTGAGTTTCTCTTTTTCAGTAAATTTTTTCCTACTTAATGCATTTTTTATTATGATCGATTGGATGTTGGATTTGGATTTGTGAATTGGTTTTGTGATTTGGGTTGAATTGAATGAGATTTGACGAGTTGGTTATTAAGTTACGGTGGTGTTGAATGATTATTGACGTACAGTGGTGTTCTGAGAATATGTAATGAAGTGAATTGAATATTGGAGTTGAAATGTTAAAATGGTTACGGTAGTATGGTGGTATTGTGATTTCTAAATTGAATATTGGATTCAATGTTGAATTGAATGAGACATTATGCTTATGGTTTTGTTTTGTGATTTGCATGGTTGGATGAAAAATTGGAGATGAATTATTGTTTGGTTTATTTATTTGTATTGTGGTTATAAAATAAAGATTGGTTTAAGTTTATCCGATTAAGAGACATCTATGATAATTTATGATAAGTTTTTGGATGAATGAAATGCATGGCCTCATATGAATATGTGACGAATTGAATTGATTGAATCATTCAATTGAAAGTTTGTATGATGAAACTTGAAAGCTGAAACAACTTAAATTAAAATTATAAACTGACAATATTAAAGATGTAAACTTGCAAAAGACTTAAATCATTAATTGACAAATTCTTAATATTTGTGAAATGGTATTTTATTTTTAGTATTGGAGTATTGACTATTGACTTTAGACAAATAATGTATAATTATGCAATTGTAAATTAATAATAATTTGGTTGTAATTATTATTAATTAATTAAGTATAAAATATGCTGAAATTGAATTATTTGGTAATATATATGTGTGGAGTGTCGTAAATATTTATAATAGGTAATATGTGAAAGTAGTGACGTAATAAATGTATCCCAAAAAGAATTACTTTTGTTCAAATTGTGAACATGTTGTAGGTTCCAATCATTTATACTTAGACTTATTAATATCAATTAAAAATTGTAAAAGCAACTTATATATTTAAGAATGAAATATACAATGATGTATATAATATTATGGTTTGTTAGGAATGGAAAGAAGGTTCAAAACTTTAAATAAGAAAAAAACATTTTCAAAGAAGCAACTTGATCCTTATATTATTAATATATAATATTAAGGTTTCTTAGAAATTAAAAGAAGATTCAAAACTTTACATAAGAAAAAAAACATTTTCAAAGAAGCAACTTAATCCTTATGTTATTAATATATCCTTCAACTTGATCATTATGTTATGAATAGATGTGTATGAAATGAACAATTGTATAAGAAATGGAAATTGTTTTATGAATATTTTGTGATTGTTGGAAATGGAAATTGTTTCATGAATGTTTTGTGATTGTTGGAAATGAAAATTATTTCATGAACGTTTTGTAATTGTTGGAAATGGAAATTGTTTGATGAATATTTTGTGATTAATGGAAATGGGAATTGATAGAAATGGAAATTGTTTTATGAATGTTTTATGATTTTTAGAAATAAAAATTGTTATATGAATGTTTTATGATTATTGGAAATGGGAATTGTTGGAAATTGTTAGAAATGGAAATTGTTTTATAAATGTTTTGTGATTATTGAAAATGAGAATTATTGGAATTGAAAATTGTTTTATGAATATTTTGTGATTGTTGGAAATGGGAATTGTTGGAAATTGTTAGAAAAAAATTGTTATATGAATTTTTTGTGATTATTGGAAATGGGAATTGTTGGAAATGGAAATTGTTTTATGAATGATTTGTGATTGTTGGAAATGGAAATTGTTGGAAGAATGTTTTGTGATTGTTAGAAATGGAAATTACTGGAACAATGTTTTGAGATTGTTGAGATTGTTGGAAATGGAAATTACTGGAACAATGTTTTGAGATTGTTGGAAATGGAAATTGTTATATAAATGTTATGTGATTATTGAAAATGAGAATTGTTTATGTGTATTTTTTGAATGTCGGAAATGAAAAGTGTTTATGTATGTTTTGTGATTGTTGAAAATAAAAAGTGTTATGTATGTTTTGTGTAATTAACTAATTATATATGTTGAATAATTGAATTGTTAGTTTTTAACTTATAGTGAATTGTGTTCCATGAAATTGAATTATATGTAATGTAATAATACAAAATGACTTGCATTATATAAGATGGATATGCATATTGTGTAATGAAATTATGTGTTATGTATTTTGATATATGCATTCATTTATTTTTATAGATAAATGGAAGGAAGTTCAAGTACTTCTGATAACCCACTTTAGGAAGATACAATGATTGATCTTGGGCTTATGCTGTATTGGTTCCTGGTATGAAGAACTATACTATTTGCTTGTTTTGTAACAAGCATTTGAAAGGTGGAGGAATCACCCGAGTAAAAAAACAGTTAGCTAGGGTTAAAGGAGAGGTGGAACCTTATAAAGAGTAAGTCATGATGTGAAGTGGCAGATAAAAACATTGCTTAATGAATATCAATATGAGAAAGTTTGAATTTTGAAATTAGTAGTGGAAGTTCATTTTCTAGTTTTTGTGGTGATTATGGCAAAGTTAAAGGTGGCAGTGGTACTGGAAGTATTCTATCTCAGGCCCAAGAAGAAGTACCTGAACCTGATGTGAGGAAGACAAGAAGGCAGGTGACTAATTTATTTGCATCACAAACAACCCCTAGAGCCCAACCTTTAATTCGTTGTGCAGTGCAATCAGGAGATGCGGCTTACAATGTCGATATGGCAGTAGTTAGATGGTAGTATAATACAGGTTCATCATTTAATGCTTCTCAGTTTTATTATTATCAACTTATGATGGATGCAATAGCCTCTTATGGTCCGGGATACAAAAGTCCTTCGATTGATGACTTAAAAGGTAAACTTTTGAGTTGTTTTGTTAAAATAAAAGTTATTTGGCTGAAAGAAGTGTGAATTAGGGTACTTATAGATGTTCAGTTATGTGTGATAGTTGGACAAATAGGAGAAAAGAGCCTATTATTAATTTTTTGGTTTTGTTCTACAAATGGCTCTATGTTTTTGAAATCTATTGATGCATCTGGCCTTATTAGAAATACTGAGACTTTGTTTGGGATATTTGATGATGTTGTAAATGAAGTAGGGCCACAAAACAATGTTCAGTTTGTTACTGACAATGATTCCGCTTATAAAGCACCAAGAAAAAGGTTACAGAATATGTATAATTCGTTTTTTGGATTCCTTATGTTGCACATTGCATTGACCTAATACTGGAGAATATAGGAGATCTTAGGTATTTTCCTATTATTGATGAGACTATGTAGAAAGCTAAAAAGGTGACAAATTCCATTTATAATCATGCATGGGTGTTGAATTTGATGAGAAAAGAATTTACCAATGATAGGAATTTGTGTCATCTTGCTATGACAAGATTTGCAACAGATTTCTTATTACTTCAATCTTTTGTTTCGCTAAAGAAAGAGTTAAGAAAAAAGTGTACAAATGATAAGTGGATTGCATCTCAGCATGCCAAGTCTAATGCTAAAGTGGAGGTTTGTAATATTATATTAGAAGATAGAGAATTTTGGTCTCAATATCAATTTGTTATCCGAGTTTGTGAGCCTTTGGTGAGGGTGCTTCGTTTGGATGATAGTGAAGAAAAGCCAACAAAGGCTTGTATTTTTGATGTCATAGAGAGAGCGACGAAAGCAATCAAGGCCAATATGAAGCATAGGCCTTCTTTGTACACACCATATCTTTCTGTTAAGTTAGGAGGACTTTATGATAATTAGTTTTGATGATAAACAAATAATAATAATGTTAGAAATTAATGAACTAGTTTGATGAATGTGTTAAGTGTACAGAAGAAACAAAAGACAGAAGAAAAAAAACACAGAAGAAGTCGAAATATAGAAGAAAGAAAACATAGAAGAAGTAGAAGACAGAAGAAATCGAAACACAAAAGAAAGAAAACATAGAAGAAGTTGAAGACAGAAGAAGTCAAAACATAGAAGAAAGAAAACACAGAAGAAGTAGAAACACAGAAGAAACAAAAGACAAAAGAAGTCAAAAGACAAAAGAAAGAAAACACAAAAGAAGTCAAAGACAGAAGAAGTCAAAAGACAGAAGAAAGAAAACACAGAAGAAGTCGAAACATAGAAGAAGTAGAAGACAGAAGAAATCGAAACACAAAAGAAAGAAAACATAGAAGAAGTTGAAGACAGAAGA
>JANZXR010000002.1:7772756-7785728 GCA_027575705.1 Erythroxylum echinodendron | reverse complement strand
GTCTTTTTTCATATTAATTGTGGTTATTATTTATATGTGAAATATTTAAAAATTATTGTCATTTCATATTAAATTATAAATTGTGATTATTATTTATTATAATGATTTTTGGAAATAGGGTTGATGTAAACTTGTAAAGTAGACAATATATAACTGTATATTATACAAATGGACTATTTTGCAAATTTGACAAAATTTCAAGAACTATTTCGTAGATTTAAAATTTTTCCTGAAATAGTACCCGGTATTGATCGATACCGGTATAATACCATACCAGAATCCAACCTGGTACCAAGTTCGGTACGGTATTCCCAACTTTGGTTCATCATCATACAACCAACTCATATTACTCATATAATATGATATATTACTTTTATGGTTAAAATGTGCACATTAACAAATTTTATTTTACAAAATAAAGGTAAATGAGTAAGCCCTTATTGAAGTGGGTTGAAAAGAAGAAAAAGACTAAC
This sequence comes from Erythroxylum echinodendron, assembly GCA_027575705.1. NCBI lineage: Eukaryota > Viridiplantae > Streptophyta > Magnoliopsida > Malpighiales > Erythroxylaceae > Erythroxylum > Erythroxylum echinodendron. Next base: position 7,785,255 of record JANZXR010000002.1, on the reverse strand, counting down.
AATCAAAGACTCAAGCTTATTTAGGTACCTAAAACACAATAATTGGGATATTTTATAGGCTTTAAGAAAAGAAGTAACAAAGGGTACATAGAAGGTGGATGCTTAACGCATATAATCAACGATGCATCCCAACTCTTAGAGATAAAGATGGAGGAATTGTCTCATTCAGAGACAATGCCAAGAGAAAGATTATTGGCATTGGAAAAGTTGGTAAGGAAAATCACACTATTATTGATAATGTATTTTTAATTGATAGTTTGAACCATAACTTGTTAGTTGTGAGACAACTATATGAAAAAGGCTATAAAGTATATTTTAATGGAAAATCATATATATATATAATACAAACTGCCTAATTTCTATTAGTAAAGATGAATAGATTTAGCATATGAGGCTTAAACATACAAGTATGGACCTCATCTCTAACCTTAATTCTATGTAACTTTCAATAGAGTTACAAGGGTCAAATTTGTGAAAGACAAGATTTTTAGATCTTGCAAATGGGAAAACAAACCAAGATCTTATTTAAGAGTAAAAAGATGGGAACTTCTATTAGACTTTTACAATTATTTCATATAGATTTGCTTAGATCGACTAAAGTTGCTAGTTTAGGTGAAAAAATTTATACTTTTGTCATAGTTGATACTTTAGTATATTTACTTAGCTCTTATTCTTAGCCAACAAAGATGAATGCTTGGGGCATTTATCAAATTTATAAAGAGGCTCAAAATGAAAAGTAGCTCTATGTTGCATCTATTAGGAGTGACCATAGTAGGAAGTTTAAGAATAAAAGGTTTTAAACCTTTACTGAAGATAACAATATCTTTTGCAACTTTTCTACCCCAAGAAATGACTAGGTCTATGAAAAATGAGTATCGTCTCCCTAAATTATTTTTGGGTATAGGTCATGGCTACTCCATGTCAAATTTCAAATAAAGTGTAGACAATACTAACTTTAGATAAAACTCCTTATAAGCTTTGGCATAGGAAGAAGACAAAATTTATTTACTTTAAAGTTTTTTGGTGTAAGTGCTATATTTTGAATATTAAAGATTACTTATGAAAGTTTGATTCCAAAGTGGAAGAAGGATTTTTTTTTCTATTCCTTAACAAGCAAAGCATATAGGGTGTTTAATAAAAAAAAGTCTTATTGTTGAAGAATCTATGCATGTTGTCTTTAATGAATCTCCTATTATATCAAAGAATGATCTTAAAGATGATACATAGGTATATCTACGAAATTAGAGAAATTACCTCTTGAAGAAAGTAAGAGTGGTCATCAACACACCTTACATGAGCATATTGTCAAACCAAGTGAGGGAAACAATAAGGATGAGAAGTTACAAAAAGATTATAATTTCAAGAAGAACTATCCTCTAGATCAAATTCAAGGTGATGATCAATAAGGAGGAATCATTAGATCTCATTTTATAGACTTATCTCATCCTATTTTCATTTTTTAAATTGAACATAAGACTATAGAACAAGCTCTTAATGTTGGAAGTTGGATTTTTTCTATAAATGAGGAGTCAAACCAATTTGACAGCAATAAGGTATAGAATTTAGCATCTAGACCTAGATATCACCAAATTATAAGGACCAATTGGGTTTTTAAAAATAAGTAAGATGAATTGAGTACCATTATGAGAAATAAAGTTAGATTCGTGGCAAAAAGGTATAATCAAGAGGAAGGCATAGACCACGACGAAACTTTTGTACTACTAGCTAGGTTAAAATCTATTAGACTATTAATTGCATATGCATCTTGTATAACCTTTGAATTGTTTCAAATAGATGTTAAAAGTGTTTTTTTAATACTTCTATTTAAAAAGAAGTGTATATTAATCAACTTCAAAAAAAACATAACAGACCAAACAATGTTTACAAACTTTTTAAATGCCTGTTTGGATGGGCTCATATCAGTAGAGCTTTTTTCAGTAGAGCATTTGTTAATAGAGCTTTTCTGAGAAGAGTTTTTCTAAGGAGTCAGTTGACTGTTTGGCTGTCAATTTAAAAAACTGGTTTTTTAAAAGAGCTTCATACAATAGACTGTTTGGCAATATAAAAATAAAAACACTTTTATTAATTTTAACTATATTTTATTTTGTAATAAAAATTATTTATGCATATAAATAATATTTAAAATATATTAAACAATATGCAAAGCACAATATATTATGTTTACATTTGATAACCATCTTGTAGGAAATTTTAAATAACCATCTTGTAGGAAATTATTTAAAGAGATGTCTCATTTTCTTGTAGGAAATAAAACTAATATGAAAAATAAATATTAAAACATATAAAAAGCTAAATGATATTATAATCCCAAAATAAATATTCAAGTTGAGTAAATAGTTAAATACATAATAAATTATGTATTTTATTATAATACAAGAAGATTTGCAATATGTCCCTGGCATCATTTATCTCATTATTTTGTAGCTCGTCTAAATGATTTTCTTCAATGTCTTCATTTTCATTGATTTTTTCATTTGTAGGAAGTAATTCATCATCTTCATCATAGGGGGAAAACTCTTCATGCTTTTGAACATTTAATCTTACAAAATTATATATGGCCATCAAAGTAATTACAATTTTAACTTGCTTTAGAAAAGGAAAACTAGGCATTTGACGTAAAATTTTCTACCTATTTTTCCAAATATGAAATGTTCTTTCGATTGTGCATCTTAAAGAAGAATGTGCACGATTGAATATTTCTTTCTTCCCTCTTGGAAGACCAGCATGTCGAAAATCAGGAAGATGATACCTCTCACCTTTGTATGGTCCTAAATAACCTTGCATGTAAGGATATCCTGCATCTACCAAATAATATTTTCCTATACTCCCAATTAAAAAATAAATAAATAAAGAAGTACTGAATTATTAAAAATAAATAAAAATTATAAAGTTTTCCGTCTCAAACCTCTAGATGGATGAGGGAAGTATAATATATCATCACACAAACCCAACCAGCCCAAGCAAAAGTAAATCACATATTAAAATCACATACAGCCATTACATTTTGTGTAGGAATGCTTTTTCTTCCAATATATTTTATTTGATTGGACTTTGGAACTACAACTGGTATATGGGTTCCATCAATTGCTCCAATGCAGTCTTTAAAATAAGGCCAATATCTTCTATCATCTTTAATTTTGCTTGGAATTTCTCTAAAAGTTGGATCTTTTGATTTTATAAAATCAATCGACATACGTGAAACAACCTCTAATACTATTTCAAACCATCTAGAAATTATTTCACCAGAATGTTGAATTCTTTCTTAAACCATTCTATTGCAAAGTACATGACTTAAAGTAATAAAAAACATAGCTACAGCCTCTTTTATTGTTACTTATGTACCTTTCTTTAATCCATATGACTCATTCATCAATTTACATAATTTGATAGAAACAACCGTCTCCATTCTAAATTGTTGATGACATCTATCTCTATAGCCATTAAGCATCTCCATTACAAACATCCATCCAGTGTGAGGGGATGTTCTACATGGTTTTTTTAATACAATATTTAATATAATGGTCTATGGTTAGTGCTATTCCAGTTTGAACCATATGCAAAATTTCTTCTTCAATCTCTTCATTATATTCATGATCATTGTCAGAATCATTATCAAAAGATGACATCTGTATCAAAATATATAAAATAAATAAATAATAATCTTATTGTATAACAAGGTAATATAATAATAATCATAACACAATAATAATAAATTAAAATTTAATTCATTACAACAAAATCAACCAAATAGAAATCCAATACAACACATTACAAGTAGCGAATTCCCATACAACACATTACAAGTAGTCCAATATTAGTAACCAAATACATGTCTAATTTATTACAAAGATCACAATCATTTCATTTTCTTAAGCCATTCGATTTGAAGATCAACATCCTTAAGCGCAATAAACATCTCTCTATTTTCCTTCTTCAAAAATAATTTGTTAGCTAACACAAACAGTTCACCTCCCCTTTCTATTTTATTTATACTTCGTGAGATGTCCATCACCTAAAAAATGCTACAACCAGGTTCATATCTTTTAATAGAGCTTACTGAAGTTCTACTCTCTACTACATCACATATGCGGTCCAAATGTTTACATAACCTTTGTGTTTCCCCTATTCTAGTATCATGTTTCTTTCTTTTTTTTCCCTTCCTTTTGTAGAAGTTCCTAAAGCTGGAATTGATGCACCAATCTTATTATTAATATTTTCAATTTCTTGATTGACAGTAAAGTCTTCAAAAAAGTTATCATCAAGATCGGTATCAACTCGGCTTTCTCTAGATAGCACATAAGTATCATTTGGTATAAAACCTGAAGAAGGTGCCCAAGCTCTTTCCCCTATAGCTGCAACATCTTTAAATAAAATATTTAGTTGTTCAATATGTTTCAAACCTTTGGCTCGAAATTTGTCAGCCTCGGGATTTTCCTACAATAATATTGTTTAAGTTATTAAACTATCAAGTAACATTAGAACATTATAAATCTAAATCTTAAATGCTTACTTTCAATTTCTTTTCCCACCATTCGTCACTTGCATCAATAGTTTGATTAGTAGGATCTCATCCTATTCCAGTTTCCTTACCTACTAAATTTGTCCAAAGATACCAATCCTTTTTTAATCCATCCCATTTATTTAAGTTGTTATATTCATAATTCTTCTTAGTTTCATGAGCAAACTTTGAAACTATATTTTTTCATCCAATCTTGTTAAAATGACCTTTTTTTTGATTTCCAGCTAATGTCTCTTCCACAAAAATTTTGATTAAAATTTCAAGAGTTCTATCATTCCACTCCGCTTTAACCTTTTTTTTCAATTTATCCCCACCTTGAATATCTTGACTTAGTATTGACATTTTCTATCAACAACAAAATCCCCACTGCATATAACAATAAATTTAGCAAGTATAAGAAAATATAAAAGCATAACCAAAATGACATAGATATATGTGAAGCTTATATACTAATCAGTTACAATACATGTTGTAATAAATGCAGTGGTTATAAGCCTTCTGAGTATATGGAGGGCATCCTTTCTAAAAAATCAAATGTCTTTAGTTTCGGTGTGTTAATGCTGGAAATTGTGAGTGGCGAAAAAAACCATGGAATTTTTGTTTTGAATTTGAAAACAAACTTAAGCTTTCAAAAATAAATTCAATAACCCAAACTCTGAAGCATTTACCCCCAGTCTTTAGCATTGTTTTTTAACACAATTCGCTTTAACTTGATCTTATTTTAGAGAAATATGGTCAAGATTTGAAAACATAAAGCCTCGATAGCAGTTATTAGATACCAATTCTTTTCTAAAACACGTTACTAGATACCAATTCGTGTTTGAGACGTTTATTAATTGCAACTCCTATAATACAAACATAATTATTCAATTCTAATAGGGTATTTCGTCAAACACTTAACATGCACATATGTTCAATTGTTCAATTTGTCAGTCAGAACATAACCAAAACTCCACATTCCTCTCCAAACAAGCACACATGTTCAATTGTTCATCAATATTAATAATACGACAAAACCAAATTTAAGCACAGTGAGAGTACCTTAATACGTTATAAGCTGGCTGGTGGTACGCGGCGAAAGGGCAGGAGCAATTGATACAGCTGCCGACTAAAGGCGCAGCGACGAGGTGGCTGTTGGTTACTAATGGCACAGTAGTGAGAGAGATAGAGACGGAGTAGTGAGGTGACTGACGTGCGTGAAAGTGAGAGTCTGAAACTGAGAGAGAGTTGGGAAGTGCAGTTCTGTAAATAATATAGAAAAAAAGAAAAAGGAACATGAAAGGACTTGAAAGAAACAGATGAAAAATATGGGAAGAGAAGCCTCGATTTTTCCCGCCAATCAGATAGAAGAAACAGTAACCCACAGATCAAAAGAAATGGAAGCAACGATGGAGAGACAAACTACCCCTGGATCTCATAAAGAAGAGCAAACAAGCGATTAAAAAGATTGGACCAGATCGTAGAGCAGAAGCAGAGAGAATAGAGGAATTTTGGTTTGGTTTTCCAAACGTCGTATATTATAAACGTAAACGTTGGAAATTATAAAAATAAAGTCTACCTGAAAAAGCTAAAATGAGGGGCTTTTTTAAAAAGCTCCAAATTTGAGTTTCTTAAAACGTTGTATTTTAACTTCTAAAAAAATCATTTCTATTAAAACAATGATTTTAGATTTTACGGTTAAATATTCATTTTTCTAAAAAATAGCTTTTGCGGTAAAAAAAAGTGCTTATTCACTCTCTAAAAGCTCAACCAAACAAATGCTAAGCCTTATATGGTTTCAAATAAGTTACCAAATATTGGTATGATAGGTTAAGTACATATATTTTAGAAAATAGTTTCTCTAAAGTTAAGGTTGATGCTACATTTTTTATTAAAATGCTTAAGTATGATATTTTAGTTGTTCAAGTTTATGCCGATGACATTATTTTCAGTTATATGAGGAGAGAATTTGAGACTAGTATAATAGGCCTTTCTTAGACTTCAAATCAAGGTATCTTTATCAATCAAGCAAAGTACACCAAAGAACTACTCAAATGCTTCGAAATGGATTAAGCCAAATCAATGAGGACACCTATGAGTATCACAATAAAATTAAACGAAGATGAAAAGGCAAGTCATATTATGTAAAAATTTATTAAGGTTTAATTAGTAGTTTACTTCATATTACCATAAGTAGGCTCAATATTATATTTAGTGGATGCCTGTTTGTTGAATTTCAATCGTATCTTAGGGAATCCCACCTTTTAGTCATTAAGTGCATTCTTAGTTATTAATGTGGTACCATTTCGTTAATACTTTGTTATCTTAAGCATATATTTTTTTCACTTAACTGGTTACTCTGATGTAGATGTCATAGCAAGCCTTTTAGATAGAAAGAATACGTTTAATATATGTCGGTTTTTAGGAAATGCGTTATTATCATGGTTTAGTAACAAACAAAATTTAATTACTTTATCAATTATGGAAGAATATTACGTGGCTGCTAGTAGTTGTTGTGCATAAATCCTATAGCTTAGACAACAACTTAGAAACTATAGTGTGGACCTTACAAAGATAACTATTAAGTGTGATAATACTAGTGCCATTTATCTTACAACAAATCCCATTCAACACTACGAAACTAGTCCCATAGAAATTAAATACCTCTTTATTAGGCATCTTATGCACAATAGAGATATTGAGTTAGAATCCATGGATACAAAACATCAATTAGTCAATATTTTTACTAAACCTTTGAATAAGGACAGATTTTATAAAATTAGAAGAGAATTGGATATGATTGATGGACACTTGTTTTGACAAACGACTGTATTAATGTTTCTAATTACTACGATAAAAATTTCCCTGATTTAGTATATGATTTAATATTTTAATTTAAGCTTCAAAGCTATTTTTGAATTTATTAAGACATATTGTTCAACCCATACCTTATAATGTGATCGACATGTGTCAGGTATCCTAAAAAATCTACACCTTTACTTTTCAATGAGTTTGCTAGTTGTTTGATCAGTTATTTAGTCGACTACGTAGTTGTACTGGTCGACTAATGCCTTCTTATAGTTGACCAATGTCCCTGCATCTGAGAATTCTTTTCTTTCTAGTAAGTTTATCAAGGAAGTGGTCAAATACATTGGTGGACCAACAACCATAATTATTGATCTACTAATACTCTTTAGTAGATGGCCAATAGAGCCAATCTCCATAAACTAAATCTTCTAGTAAGTTTGTAATTGATTTGGTTGATAATATTGATCGACTAACACAAGTCACCAGTCGATCAATACATCATTTTTAAGTAGAAACTCATCTTTCTCTCTTCTTCACCACTGCTTTCTTTCTCTCTCTAAGCTAAAATCATCAATAAGAGTCCTTTCTCTCATTTTGGAAACCAATAACTAAGACTCTTCCTTCTAACACTTATCTTCCTCTCTCTAAATCAAGTTAAATCATTCTTGAAGAATACATATTGTTTAGTTATCTTACACGAAGTTCTACTATTCTCTGACAAGTTCCTCTACACTCAAAAGGCTAAGGTTCATCGATATTGATCACCAATTCACCTAACTCCATTTAGGGTACGCCTTAATTTCCTTGTTTTGGGAATTTTCAGAAATTATTTAATTCCTCTTCAAATTATTAATCAATTGGTGTTATCTGCATTCTTTTACATCTAGTTATACTTTCAATTTCATGACATGGCATATAGATTGAATTAAATTGGATTTTTGGTGAGTTAAGGTTTCAGAATTCGGGACTTTTTAAGTTTTGAATATCCTTGATTATTTTTAAAATTGAGGGTTCGTTAATGAAATTAAAGACTGAAATGAGTTTTTTCAACTCTCAAATTGTATTGTGCCTAATTTTGTTTGAATTTGAATTTTTGGCATTTTTGTCAAACAAAATTTGGAAAGTACTTGATTATATGCATTTTTTAAAAAGTGGATGATTCACTTCTTTAATTTGGAACTTCTTTAAACTATTAATACATTCAATTTCATTTGAATCTTATCAATCCATAATCTAATTGAATAATTTCAACTTAGGCCTTTTAAAAGAAATTAAATTAGGATTTTTAAAAATTGAATATAATATTAGGCCACATTATTCAAATTAAGCCTATTACATTTTTTAATTTTGATTTCATGATATGCTTTCACCTTTCATGAATAAATTTAATGCTTTTTTTATATTCTGCATTTCTTAACTTTGATTTCTAATCAATTTTGCATATTTCATGGTGTATCTCACATTATGCCGTGAGATTGCTCACTTGTTGCTGCAATGGTTGAAAAATTAAAGTTGGTGGGATTGAATTTATAGAAAAAAATTTCTCTTAGAAGTGACTATACACCCATACTCCTTTTAAACACTTCTCAATTTCCTCCCTTAACCCATTACCTTATGCCTTTCCTATGCCCTCATTGTAAGAACTAGACGAAACCATAATCTTATGACTAGGACCCTCACTCTAGGTAGAGCTAACTGCATACATTCTAGGATTTAAAGGACTTAAGAGAGATCTCCAGCTCCTTCACCTCCTATGTTCCCTCAAACTAGCGAGGATGAGTATTTTAATAACAACTCTCTTTAGTTTCATGATAATGCTTCCTGAGAGGTATATGAAAATTGTGGTTATCTTCCTCACCAATCTAGAACAATTCAAAGCATACGGGCTTATCCAAATTTTTATTAAGGGTGGGAATCCCTTCTTACGAAGCATGTCTTATAAGCTCAACCAATATTAGGTTATTTTATACTAATATTTTACCTAAAGTAATTCAAGGTGACACTCATATCTTCTTTAAAATCTATAGTGTCGATATTCATCTCATCACTTATGATCTCATAAATGAGATCTTAGTTGTCCCCATTCTTGGAAATTCGACCTATTGTAGTTGTCATACTCCATACAATACCTGATCTTATTATATGACTAATAGGGTCAAAATTATCTTTGAGTTAGGTAATCAAGAAAAGGTCATTAGAAAACCCAAAGATGTAGCCTCAATGTTTCATTAAGTATAACTTTGTTTCTGGTCGTGGTTACTTTACTTTTTTAGGCTATAATGAACTTCGTTACCTCTCTACCCTCATACGAGAGCATATTCATCTTGATCTCTTCATTTTATTCAATATAGTGCATTTTCATCAGACAAAGAGAAAGAAACAAAACATGCCCTATACAATGATTTTTTAATTTCATCTTCTGCATTTCCACATTCCTCCTGCTAGTGATGATATTGATTTTTATTTTTATTTTATTTTGTCACTCTTAGGCTACGTTTAGTTCTACGATGTGATAGTGATAAATACTTATTTATCGCAGTTTTCAAATATAATCACATGTTTGGATTTACGAGCAAATAAAAAAAAAGTTGGAAAAAAGTGCGGTGTTACCACAGAAATCGGTAAATAGAGAGTTGCGATAAGAAAGAATTTTTGCGGTAGAAATTCTACTTTCCATTAATAATCTTTTGATAATTATTATTTTCCGTTATACCCTCAACTAATAAAAAGCAAGTCATATGTTTGAATTTATATGACTAATAATACATTTTTATGAAATATTTTATTTATATTTTCTTATTTTAATTTAATATTTTATTATTTATAATTTGAAATTTATATGACTAATAATATATTTTTAATGAAATATTTTATTTACTAAATTTATTTTATTTATATTTTCTTATTTCAATTTAACATTTTATTATTTATAATTTTAAATTTATATGACTAATAATATATTTTTTAATTATTTGTACAGCAATTAATAGTTTATTAAATTAATGAACTTTTTAATCATTTTATCTTTTTTCGGCAACCGTAATCGTAATCGTAACCGCACCTATCAAACATTTATTTTTACGCTTTAGCAGTTACCAAAACAGCGATCTCAAACACATAAATATTTATTGAAAATAAGTACTTATTATTTTAGCAATTTCAGCAAATTATTAACCATCACCACTCTCTCAAACTAAACCTTAATTATATGAGTTACCAATTGGTTGATTATTAAATGACCGGGCCACATTAATTAGCGACAATAACTTGCAGTGCGACAATGCAAAAGTGGCAATTTTTAAGGCCAGTTTGTTGAAATCGTTTGCTTAAAGGGTCTAAAAAAGTAATAAAATAGTTTGTGAGAATTTTCAAAGGTATTCATGAACGAAGAAAGAAAGAAAAAGATTATCCGGAGAAAAGGTAGTCATTAATATTATGAAAATTAGATATGCAAATAGAGAGGAAACAAAAGGATCTTGTAAAAAATGAATAAGAAAAACAAGAAGGAATGTTTGCTTCATACTTACAATTGATAATTTAAAAAAAAAATTAAGAAGAAGAAGAGATTGTAATATTTCAATTATACGGTAAGCAAATTATTAATTTATTTTTATTATAATTTAATTTAATTTATTAGGTAGCAAATGGCTGATCAAAATCAACTATAAATAATTGACCAGGGAGCCGTTCTCTGAAATCAATACAGCCTTCTATGAGGTCCACCTCATAATTTAACACATCTCGGTCGTGGAAATGAAAAGCATGAAGTTTAGCCCGGGACATTGTATTTTGCGGCGAAACCTGAAACGAAGCTTTTATGTTCAGTTTCTCCCAAAACAAAACAAAAAAAAAAAGCTTTTATGTTCAGGTTGGATTTTAAAAGATGCGATGGAGCAGGGGGAGAGGCCCGGTTTCATCCTTACAGGTACATATGAATTGTTTAGTGGGTTTGAAATTGAAAGCCGAAAATTGGTTACAATCTTGTATTTAAAATATCTGGGCTTTTAAGGGTCCATTTATGTAACGGTCTACATTAGAGGAGTTAGTCATATCTTGTGATTAAACGTTTGAGGTTCTAAAAGTCCATTAATGATTTATATAATGTATCTATACAGGCTACGTTAAGGGACAAATTATCTGTTTTATTTACTCTATTAATACTTTATTCTATCTCATTTCATTTACATATTTATATATGATATGTCAACATTGATATTTGATACTACACTTGACCCTAACCAAAATGGCAACAAAATTATAGTATTTCAACAGTTTGACAAAAGCAACAAAACAATGGAAGGAATAGAAGACTAAGAAAGCTCCTTACAAAGTCACAAAAGAAAGAGAGAAACGTGTAGACTCAGCAAGTGGGTTCCGATGGTGGAAATTGGAAGAAGCTTTCGAGGATTGGAATATTGACGCTTCCGCGCGAATAAACCTATGATTGGACCCAGTCCTCGCTTGCCGCCCGCCAAGGGCAAAGACATTCTCACTTGTATGCCAAGGACAAAGACATTCTCTTATGTTTTTAGTTGAGAAATTAGGATGAATCAGCTTGTATAAAAAGTGGGAACAGATCTTCTGTTCTCCTCTGTCCAGTTGTCTGTTACCAATAAATCTCAACCATCTAATTTAGTAAATTGAATGGTTGAGATTTGATGAGAAGAGAAGGAACAGGTCTACGGGAATAAAAGATCTGTTCCCTAAAAAGTATAGGCCTGACTTGTGGAATATTTCTTGTGAATATATTCTGTAAAAAGAACTCAAGATAGTATTCAGCTTGATTTTGTGTCACCTCCTCTCGGGAAATAAAAAGAATGTTTTCCACAAACAAAACTGGAATTTGTTTCATCCATTTCGTAAATCTTCTTTCTTCTCAAAATTGCCAATATTCAATCCAAAATCATTATCATCTGCCAAGGTGTTGCATGTCAAGTGTCATAATTTATTCTTAAACAAAAAATCCCAGCCCTATAACACAAAAATTATGATCCATTTTAACTAAATACAATATCATATTATTAGGTAAATTGAAGTCTTTTTATTGTGAAATTGAGTCAGGGTCTGATCTTGCTCAAAGCGGAATAATTACAAAATATTTTTGTTTTGATGTTACAAAAGTCAAGATCACTTAAAATACTATAAAATGATTAACACATAAATTATAATAAA
>JANZXR010000002.1:7730887-7757899 GCA_027575705.1 Erythroxylum echinodendron | reverse complement strand
TGAACATTGGTTGATGGCAATGCAAGAAGAGCTTAACCAATTTAAGAGGAATAATGTATGGGATTTGGTAGCTCTACTAAAGGACAAAACTATCATTGGAGTCAACTGGGTAAATAGGATAAATTTCGATGACAATGGTGATGCTATCAAGAACAAATCTAAGTTAGTAGCTCAAGGATTCAATCAAGAAGAAGGTTTTGATTATAATGAAACTTATGCACCAGTGGATAGATTGGAGGCAATCAGATTACTATGTGCTTTTGTTTCTCGTAAGAAGATCAAGCTTAATCAAATGGACGTCAAAAGTACTTTTCTCAATGGCTACATTCAAGAGGAAGTTTATATCAAATAACCTCCTAGTTTTGAAGATCATGAGCATCTAGATTATGTTTATAAGCTCAAGAAGGTGCAATATGGATTAAAGCAAGCACCTAGGGCATTTTATGAAAGGTTAAGTACTTTTCTAATCCAAAATGGTTAGATTCGTGGTAAAGTTGATAATACCTTATTTATAAAGCATGCTAATCATGATATGCTAGTTTGCCAAGTATATGTTGATGATATTGTATTTGGTGCTACTAATGAATCTTTGCGCAAAGAATTTAGTGATTTGATGCAAAGTGAATTTGAAATGAGCATGACGGGAGAACTCAAGTTCTTTCTTGGATTACAAATCAAGCAATTCAAAGATGGCATCTTCATTCACCAATCCAAGTACACAAAGGAACTTCTAAAGAAGTTCAACATGGAAGGATGTAAAGATGCAAAAACACCTATGGCAACAAATCTAGTTTTGGAAAATTTTGAGCATGAAGAAGATGTTGATCAAAAGCTTTATAGAGGTAAGATCACCTCTCTTTTATATTTAACCGCATCTAGACCAGATATTATGTTTGCTACTTGTCTTTGAGCTAGATTTCAATCTTGTCCGAAGACTTCTCATTTAAGTGCTTGCAAAAGAACTTTTATATATCTTAGCAAAACAATTAATTATGGATTATGGTATCCTAGTTATGAGTCTTTTGATTTGTATGCTTATAGTGATGCTAATTATGGTGGTTGTAGGATAGATAGAAAAAGAACTAGTGGTCTATGTCATTTCTTAGGTTCTTCTTTGATTTCATAGGCTAGTAAAAAAAAGTGAGTGTGGCTATTTCAACTGCTGAATCTAAATATGTAGCAGCTGCAAGTGCATATGCACAAGTTCTTTGTCTTAAGCATCAATTACTTGATTATGGTATTGTTGTTAAAAATGTTCCAATCTATTGTGATAATACAAGTGCAATTTGCTTAAGTAAAAATCCAATTTTACATAGTAGAACAAAACATATTGAGATTAGACATCATTTCATACGTAATCATTGTTTAAAACGTGATAATTTTTTGAAATATGTCTCTACAAGTGATCAATTGGTAGATATTCTTACTAAACCTCTTAAAGAAGACGTGTTTGTGAATATTAAATTGAAACTTGGTATGTGTGATTTGAATTCAATTGGATGATTGCATACTTGCTCGAAATTGTTTGCATACACTCCCACAGCAAAATGGTCAAATTATTTGGTGAATATGTAATTCCATCGGAGAAAATATCAACATTGATTTACATTTGGGTTTATATAGTGATTTATCTGGATTTTGGAAATATCCAGTCAACTAATTGGAGTCTAAGTCGACTGATGTTGAGATAATAGTCAAGTATCTTTGTTTTGAATATTGACTAATACATCTGGAGAAAATTTGGTTAAGTGTTTTAGAGACTTACTAGTCGACTATTATAGTATTAAGTCGACTAATCTTTGTTGACCTGATATTACATAGGTTTTTTATTCTCAAATAATCGACTATTTTCATTCCAGTTGACTAAAATACTTATACCTGATGGTTCCCACAGTTTGTATTTATTTAAGTCGACTAATACCACTTCCAGTCGACTAACCCACAATGTTACTACTTTTATTTTTCCCAAACCAGTCGACTAATACCCAAACCAGTTGACTATTGGTCATCCCTTTCATTTAAAAACACCCAATCTTTCACAAATCTCCAAAAACACAACTCCTTCAAACTTCAAATCCTCTCACTCTAGTCGACTAATCTCTTCGAGTATCTCCAAATCAACACCTACCCATCTTCAATCTTCTTTCAAAACACAAAAACCCTCATTCAAATCATCACAACATGATTTTCTTCGTTGGAACTCTCTTCATCGACATTCAAAACCCTAAAAAATGCAATCCACGCATCTTCCTCCATAATCTCTCAAATCCTTCTAAATGGCACCAAAAAAAGCAAGTGGGAAAGGAAAACAACCTGAAACCACCACCAAAAGACACCAAACATGAGTTAGAGGGTCTTCATCAAGAGGTGGAGTTGAAAGGGAGAATGAAGTTCTTGAACCAAGATTCACTTCGATGGAAGCTCAAAATCTTTATTATAAGGTATTAAAATCTGAAGTTTTGATTCCTTCAATGAGATTTTATTAGGTTGAACTTGAGCATAGTGAATTCAAGGAATTATTTGATGAAATAAAGAGTTTTAGTTTGAGAGATTTCTTGGGTTTTAAGGATGATATTTATGAGGATTTAGTAAGAGAATTCTATGCTAATTTAGTTGTGGTTAGGCGTAATGTTGATAGTGGTGTTATCTTGAAGTCTAGTATTCAAGGGAAAGAAATTTTTATTTGTGAAAAAAATTGAGTATTTAGTTTAAGTTGCCTAAAGGAGGAGTTAGGCCTAGAGCATCATTACTTGAATCAAATGTTTTGAGACATGAGGATGGAGATATTGATAAGGAAGCGGAAGAGAATTATGGTTATGATGAAGTGAAAGGAGATGAATTGTTAGGGAGAATTTGCATTGAACATTCCACTCAATATGAAGTAATGGATTTGCCATTAAATTATAGGTTATTGCATTATGCCATAAACAGAGTTATTTATCCTAAGAAAGCAAGCAACAGTCACATTACCTCATTGGATAAGAAAATAATATGGCATTTGGAAGAAGGTAGGAAAATTAATTTTTCGAATTTAATCATTCAAATGATGAGGAAGAAGGTAAACTTGTTGAGAGAAGTGCTTAGACAAAAAACTACCAAGCATAAAGGAATGCCTTATGGAGCGTTGATTACTTCTATCTTAAAGTTGCAACGGTATAATTTGAGTTCCTATGATCATTACCCGTATCCAACAAGTTGGAGGTCTACATCCTATAATATAAGGAGTATGAAGTTGTTGAAACTAATGAAAAGGGTTGGGTGTATGCTTATTATATGGACAAGCTTGGTTTAACGTTAGCAAGTGATCAACAAGTGCCTAAATGACAAAGGTCAAAAAGAGCAAGTGATCGGCCAAGTAGTACAAGACTAAGTAATATAAGGCGAAGTGAAGCCAAGTAGTACAAGACTAAGTAATATAAGGAGAAGTGAAGTATCACGAAAAGAAATTTAAGAAATTAGAGATCAAATTGAAGAAGTGAATGTTCGACTGGATCTTCAACAAGGGATTCTCATTCGCTTGGAGAAAAACATCAAGAAAATTTTTGATAAACTTGGTTGTAGACGTGATAATGCTTCTCCACCTTGATGGTTATTGCATTTGACCTAGACCAACATTTCAGTATTCATGTTGTTTTATCTTTTCTTGTTTGTGATTTGAAACCTTAAGACCTTGTTTATTTGTTTAACAATATGTGTGTATGTTTGGTTTCTTCTTCATTTACTTTACTTAATTTTTTCTACGTGTTCTATACATATTTTTTGATTATGACAAAAAGGGGGAGAACATGAGGAAAAGAAGAGGAATTTTGTTGGAGAACATGAGGAAAAGAAGAGGAATATTGTTGGACTAAAATTTTTGTTGAAATTTTTGGAATTTTTTTGTTGGATTAAAATTGTTGACATTGTTGGATTATGGACTCAAATACTATTGTTGGATTCATTGTTTATTGTTTATGTTAAGTTCATTGATTCATTGATTAAAGGGGAGACAATCTAACCAAAAAGACAAGGAATACAAACCTTGATCAATTATTTCTTTGTTTTCAATTTCTTAAACAATTTCTATATGTTTTGTAATTATCAAAAAGGGGGAGATTATTGGACCAATGGAGGTTGACAAATTAAATCCCTTTATGTTTTGATAATAATAAAACTTAAAAGAAATGGTTAAGAAATAATTTCAGGTTAATTAGATTAAAATGAAGTTGATAAGATGGAACACTAGTCTATGATCAAGATTGCAATAGTCGACTAATGAGTATCTGAATTAAAAACATGGAATTCATGTGAAGATCTTGCATGAGGATTTTAAATATGTATCTCAATAGTCAAAGACTGGAGAATCAACTAGATCTATTAGTTGGAGAAATAGACAAGCCAAATCAACCAGATCTGTTAGTTGGAGAAATAGACAAGTCAATTATCATGTTATAAGTCGACTATCATCAATCAGATATGTTAGTTGGAGAACTAGACAAGTCGACTATCATGTTATAAGTCAACTATTCAAAGCACAGAGCTGAAGATTCATATAAAAAGAGTATTCTACTCGAACACTTGGAAGACAAGTTGACTATGATGTACTAGTCGACTATCAGTTACAACTGAACAGAGTTTGAATTTGTCAAACGATTTCAAATAGGAGCAAATCTTTTAACAACAGTTAGGAAAATCTTGAAGCCTGTAAATAAAGGTCTTCACTTCAGAGGAATGATTACACAAGTTCAAAAAGAAGCATACTTGCTATAGTGAAAAATTATCCTCTTATTGCTCTCATATTACTTACATAGCATATCCAGATTGTTTTCAGTTGTATTGAGCTTTATTACTTCATTATCATTCTTGTTATTATTGTGAGCTGAGTGATTAGAGAAGAATCACTTGGGAGGTAGGATTTGTGACGAGAAAACAAATCATCTGTAAGGTCCAGCTTGAACCGGAAGTCAAGTTGATTGAAAGAGTTCACACTAAACTAAAAAGTGTGTAGTAAAGAGCTTTGATAAAATCTTAAGTACGAGCTTAGGTAGAGGATGTAGGTCTTAGCACCGAAACTCTATAAATATTGTGTTTTCCTCTCTTCTCTACTCTGTTATATTTCGATTTGTTGTTGTTTGTCTTGTGTGTTTTTAATTCTCTATTTTGTAGCACTTCGCAAAAAATTTAAAAGATCTATTTAACTCCCCTTCTAGATCGTTTTCAGTTTATGAATTCCGGATTTAAAGTCCGAGGAGTTAATATTTGGGAATGTATTGGAAGTGTTCTGATTACTGTGAGATTCTGAATGATAATTGTATTCTGTGATTTGTTTATGAATTCCGGACTTAAAGTCCGAGGAGTTAATATTTGGGAATGTATTGGAAGTGTTCTAATTGCTGTGAGATTATGAATGATAATTGTATTCTGTGATTTGTTTATGAATTCTAGTCTTAAAGTTCGAGGAGTTAATATTTGGGGATGTACTGGAAGTGTTCTGATTGCTGCGAGATTTTGAATAATATTTGTATCATATGTGACTGTTGTACATGGCATATTCTGTATTTGATGCATTTCATAAATGCATGCTCAAATAAAGACGTTGTGACTGGAGTAGTCAGTATGAAAGCTCTTGCACGTAGAGCTTTGCTCCGTGATTTATATTTCTACACGTAGAGCTATGCTCCGTGATTCCGTTCTAACTGAGCCCAAAGGGTTTGGGCTAGTATCTGTATATGTATGTGATAGGCACTCGGTCACGACAATATTAATGAATCTGGAGTCTCATATGCATCTGTATTTGTTTATATATGATCTGATTTGCAATGATTAAATGATCTTCCATGACAGCGTGAGTATTTGGAATATACATGTTCTCTATGAATAATTGCGAAATATGTGATTTGTGTATGTGAATCCGGTGAAATCATCAATGATGGTTCACTCATTGAGTTCGCAAAACTCATAAAAATTGTAACGTGATTTTTCAGGTATGAGACAGGAGACTTAGTGTTTATTCTGGATTAGAAGAACGTTTTGGACTAAGTTATGGCTCTGAAGTCTGTCAGCTGATGTCAGAGAGTTATAACTTTTATTTTATAGTTTTTGTTAGAACTTGTATGAGGTTTTGTAAATATTTGTCTAATGTAAACAATGTAAACTTTGTGAATGAAAGCAATAAATGGTTTTAAAATTTGCTGACTTTTAAATAATGTTAGTTGATGTCATGTGTAAGTTGGATTTGTTTTTGCTCTCACATACCATTATCATAGGTTGTGTACCTGAATGTTGGGGTATGTACCTTATGGCAGTGAGATATTGCAAGCCATCTAAACAGTTAAACCAAACTAAACTAATCCAAATCAATTTGGTTTTATTTTCGTGGTTTGAATTGGTTTAATAATTTTAGATTTAAATATTTATTATAAAAAGCAAAATATCATGACATATTTTAAAATTTTCTAAGGGAATAATATTGTAATAGCTAAGAGGTAAGAATTTAATCATATTTGTATAATTTTTATAAATATCTATTAAAATACAAAATTTATCAAATGATAAAATTATTGATTTTGCTAATTAATAACCAAGAAATTTATACCAATAATATTATTTATTTTAAAAATAATTTGGTAGTAAAACATATTAAAAAATTTAAGATACTTTAAAAGAATGTTTAAGATATACAAGAAACTTAAATTTTATGTATTATATCCTAGACAATAATCAATTGATTTCTTAAAAAACGTATACTATGTATAGATTTTTCTATTTTTATTAAATAGAAAGAGTACTTAATATGAATTAATAGAAGAAAAAGAGAGAGTCAACTATATGATATTGATTTGGATGGGTTTGGCTGGGTTTGGTTTAGATTAAAACCAGAAATTAAATTCAGTATTTTTCATCATTAAAAAATTAAAAACTTTATTTAAAATCCTCAAATTTAAGTTTTTTAATAATTTAGTTTAGATTAAGTTCTCATTCCTAAATATTGGTATACTCGAGCCAAAATCAATCTACCATCCTTACACGTGCCTGGATATGATTCCGAAAATCATATTGTAGACAGATATTGGCACCCAACGAGGAGCGTATCATAGAATAAGAACAGAGACTGAAAAAAGTAACTAAAACAAAAAACAAAAAACCTCGGTGAATCGACAGTAAAATACAACCCAGAACCGAGTGAACAACACTGCATAAGAATATGTTTGGACAATACAGGAAGCCGCCCTCTTCAACTGCACTAAAATGATGAAGCAATGCAAACGGTCCCCAGCAAACATTTGTACGATTCTAAAAGTTTAACCATCTTCTTCTCTGTATCTTTCACTTGGAAACCACACCTCCATTAACTTTCCAACTGATATCGTTGGCTATGTTTCGAGCATCCCTTGCAATGCCGTCCAATCCCATGCTCGAAAACCCTGCACAATACAGCCCATTTTCTCCTTTCCAATGATTTGGAAAAGTATGTCTTGGCATTCCATCTTCGTTGAATAGGTCATACCCACCCTGAACCAATTACACATATTACACACCTCTATCTCTCACTCACTCATAACCTACACAAAAGAACACAACCAGGAAATAGCACTATAAATGCAACAGATCAATACCTTGAGCCAGTTCAAGACGGTGCTTCTGTACCCTGTAGCGAATATAATGACGTCAAATTCCTTGCTTTTCCCATTTCTGAATCTGACTTTTTTCCCTTTTATACTCTCCACTGCTGGCAAAACCTGTATTCACGATCATTTCAGGATATATATATATAGAAAAAGATGGTATTCGACTATTTTGAGGAAAATAATTCATTTTCTGAAGTTGCATGCAATGGAGTACCTCAATTGCACCACTTTTAATTTTTTCCAATGTTCCAACGTCGATAATTGGTGATCGACGAGTTGTCTTCTTGAGATAAAAAGGACCTTCTTTTGGCTTGATTATTCCATATTTTGAAAGGTTCCCGAACATGACCTTTGTAATCGCCATAGTTATGAAGTCTACAAACTTCACAGGCAAATACCTTAATAGCCACATTCCCAGATACACCACTTCTTTGGTAGTCACATGTACCTGTATATGTCGAACAGGTTTCAGATTGGACTATTATTTAGATGGATTAGGTAGGACTCTAATCACGTCAATCATCTACTGTGGCTCTATATGTTTTTGTTTAGCTTTATATGGATTATTTTGTGTTACATTTTCGGCGTACTAGAATTGAAATTATTAATTTGCTTTTGACAACTTAATTCTATGGACATTTTTAAAGTTATATATATATATATCATATGATCTGTCAACAATGACAAAATTGACGGACAAATATGTATAGCAACTAAATAAACATGAAGTAAAAGAATAATTCTTGTGATACCGACTCTACACAGCTGTATAAGAAATTTGCTTATCAAATTTCCCTTCATTTCTTTACTTCTTTTTCACAAAAACTGAAAAAAGAAAAACAGTTTTATTTTAAGAAACTTATGACGATTTGTAACAAAAACCATATAAAATATCCAGAAGTGTATCTGCAAAATCACGTAATTAAGATTATAAGTATCGTCTTTCTAAAATGAAAGAGAATTTAAAAATATGAACTAGGAATATTTGGTGTTTTTCATAATACAAGAGCAGTATAAAATTAAATTCCAATTTCTTTTCAAATATAACATTAAGTTCCAAATTCCAAGTTTCTCAAAATTTAATAGAGAATTAATTGCATTAGTTCATCTAATATAATTGTTTGTAAAAATGGAATGCTCGTTTGGCATTAAATGCATCTCTTATAACTATAAATATGCCCAGTGTAAAAGAATCTACCGTATGCCTTTCAAAATACTATATTAAAGCAAAATACTAATCTAGTAGTGTGTGACTATGAGTGTGCATGAGACTGCAGTAGATTGAGATAGAAAAGTTTACAGGGCTACGAACGACAACGGATGTAATAGCGCCCCAGTTATACAAATCATAGGCAATTTCCATCCCCGAATTGCCACTTCCGACCACCAAAACCTGTTTCCCTTCGTAGATCTTTCCATTATCGTACTTGTTGGAGTGAAAGTACTTGCCGTCAAAACATTCAAGTCCGGGCACTTTGGGCACAAACCCATCACTGTTTTCGCCAGTAGCCACTACCAAGGACTTCGCACTATAAACCTCCAGCACATCCGTAATCCTATCCCTAGCTGTTACAACCCACTTCCGCGCAACATCATCGTGGAAAGCAGATTCCACGCACCGATTGTACTTTGGCTTTATGTCGAACTTAGACACGTAGTTCTCCAAGTAGCTGATGAAACCATCTTTAGGGACAAAAGTTGGCGTGCCAGGGGGATATGGCATGTGAGGAAGCTCGCAGAATTGTTTTGCCAAGTGCAGCTTGAGTCTGTCATATGCCCTTTTTCTCCAAAGAGACGCGAAGCAGTCTTCTCTTTCTAAGAGAACGTTCGGGACGTTGAGATTGTTGAGGCATGCAGATGTTGCAAGACCTGCAGGTCCAGCACCTACGATTATCACCATTGTCTCACGAGTAGCCATCACTGTTACTATCTGTTCAAGTTTTGTATGTGTAGTTTTATATGGATGTATATGTAGAGAGTGCTATGGTATCTGGAGATGGATGGTAGTGGTAGAAATGCCGTTCCTTGGTTAAAGTGAAGGAAGACTGGTAAGGTTTATATAATAGGGGCAAAAGCATGTATGAGGACATTGGTAGGGTAAAATGGATACCTTACTCGATAACATCTTTAAGTAGCAAATCTTCTAATTCTAGTTAATCCTTTAACAGGTTTGGTAGTGGGATATATTCATGGAATCGCATGGATGTGTTGCATCAAGACGTTTGACCTTATTTCTGAGTATTTGAACTTGACCAATTTTTTCGGCTTAATAGCAAGAGTATTTTTCACATTGCATCTAAGAGTTATAATTTTCTTTCTATACTGATATTATTTCCCAAATTTTATTGATTAATCTCATTACTTTATCATCTAAATGTACCAATGTTATGAGATACAATCTTAATGATTTAATTTCTTTTTATGAAAGTAAGAGCTAGCATGTTTCTGTTTAATAGAATTTAAATATGCAAAAATTATAAACACAAAAAGATATTTTTTTAGATGTACATCTCCCCTAAATTAATATGGCATATGTATTGTTTAGAATTTGAACACCATATCTGACCATTATTAAGGTGTGTGTATTTCCTGCTAAAAAACATGCAAAATCACACCTGGTAAGACTTTAATTAACGTTTTTACTATAATGTTCAAAATAAAAGGGAAAATCTTACCAACGGAATTTTGTGAGAGTAACTCATTAATTAGATTCAAATTCTTATTCACCTTTACAGTTAATCGGTCACTTGGTTTCTAATTTATTTTTCGTCCTAGTTTTTAGTTTTTTTTTTTTTTTAGTTTCAGTTTTTCTTTCAAAACATATTTGGTTGTTAATTTTAATGTAGTTATATTTTTATTATTGATGATAATTATATATTAAATAAAACTTAAAGATAATATTTTTAATTAACTAAATTTATTTTAATCACTTATATAATATTTTTCAATACATAATAAACAAAATTTATTTTATTTTATTAAAATAAATAATTTATAAAATAATACTTATTTTAAATATATTTTAGTTATTAAATCAAAATTTGTTGAAATTTATATACTTTAAAGATGTTTTAAATTTAATTATATTTGTGCAGTGGTATGTCATACTGAAACTAAAGCCATTACCCTTTATAGAGTACTAAGGATTAAATATATTCAGCATTGGTCCACGAACCTCAGATATGTCATTTCACTTAGATTATTGTGCTAAATGCCACTATTGTCTAAATTTAATCATTTTAAAAAACAATTTACTCCATTTAAATTATTTAAAAAACACTTGTTAACATCATAAATTTTGACAAATTATCTTTTGCTAAGTTTTTATTAATTATTTTAATAGATATCTTGATATAGTTAATTATTTCATATTTGCTATTGCTAATATAATTTTCCAACTCTATCATACTAGAATCTAATAAGACTTCGATTCAAAATACCTTTTAACTAATTATTGTATATTGGATAGTGCTTATATCAATTATGTATCACATACGATCTGTGCCAATTTAAAATTGGTGGACTTTACCAATTAGTACAACGAAATATCGAAAAATAATAAATATTCAATTGAAAAAATGTTTAGACTTAAATATTTTAAATTAAAATATTTTAAAAAATAATTATTGTGTATAAAATAAAATAAAATTTTAATTTTAATTTTAATAAATAAAAATTAATCTAAAATATTATTCATTATTAACAAGTATTGTTATTGTGATATACTAATATTAAAATTGCACAAGTTATATTTATTCATATCCAATATCATTATATTGAGTATGTATTGACTATTTTCATCCTTCAAATATTATATTTATATTTTTAATATTTGGTTTATTTTTAAAATTTTCTTATTTATTTCTAATCAGCTATTTGATACATATATGGATAAATCGAATAAAGGATAAGTGTAATTATCAAGGGTTGACCCTTACTCTTAAAGTTATATTTTTGTTTAACATTCAATAAAATATTTATTAAAATTTTATTCTTAATTTCATGAACAAATGAGTAACTTTAGGTTTCTAAAATATAATTTTATCATCTAAAATCCAAATTATTTAATTATTTAATATTAAAATAAATATAATTTAATTATTCGAGTTATTGTTAATGGTAAGATAAATAAAAGAATTTTACAAGCTATGTATATATTTTAAAAATAAATTTTATAATGACAGATAAATTTTAATTATATGGATTTAAAAAATATTATAATTTAGAAAATTATTTAGAAAGATATTTAATATCGTATTAATATCAAAAACATTACGAACTTTGACACAGGATTTATAGCATTAACTTACGTGACTCTCTGAATTAATAGGAAATTCTAACTGGACTCTAATTCAATTTTATTATAGAAATTAAAAAAATTGCCAAGTTACTTCTCTTATTCTTTTTAATAATATAGACAAATTAATTAAAGTTAGCTTCAATATAAACAATGTTATTCATGCAACAATTGTGATTATTTTTTTAAGTTTGTGATGTCATATATTATAAATTAGTTTTAAAGTAATTTTAAATAATAAAAAATTTACAAATTAGTATAAAATGATTTGAAAAAACATGTGCTTCCCTTCTAGGTTGACTTATTTATAAAAATAATTATTATTTTATTAAGTTTTTTGTTTATCTTTGTATTAAAATGTTCTCTTTGCAAGAATTCAATTTTAAATTCGATTGCATTTAAGACCAAATGACCCGACCCACCCTCAGTTGGAATCTCACGCTAAATTTGATTCCAATTGGTTCGGCCCAATTTTACCCTCCATATAAATCCTCCTCTTTACCCTTAAGATGCTCCATGGAAGGTAGAACGATCGATCATCCAGCTGCGTGAATCATATCGCTTCCCAGTGGGCAAGATCGAAAGGCTTTCAAGTGCGCAACAACCTAAGAGAATTTACATCGTACTACCCAATTCTTATCCTCAGTTTAGAATCATCGTGAAAGCGAAAGTAACACAAATACATTACCAACTTTATAAATTTTATTATTTAAACAAAAGAAACATAAAGAGCAAACTGGCAGGTGGAAGGAAGAAGACTTTAGAGCTTTCTTTCCCTCTCTGTAGCCCTCACCACTCCACTTTTAGGTTTCACGTCTCTCTATATATGCTTCAAATCTGCCGTGAAATCTGACTCTGCCCGTTTCACCTATTCCTCGGTATCAACACTCTCTCGCTCGAACTTGGTTCTGTGTAATGTTTGGCATACTGTATTAGACCTTGCTATTATTTTATTTGAGGCTGTTCATTTGTTGTGTTAGGAGGTATTTGATTTGGGATTTCTTAAGAGTATAATTAGACTTCATAACAATGGAGGCTTCGTCGAGCCAACAGGAGTTTGACTACTTGTTCAAGTTGCTGATGATTGGAGACTCTGGTGTTGGCAAGAGTACTCTCCTGTTGAGTTTTACTTCCGAAAATTTCGAGGATCTCTCTCCCACCATCGGTGAGCTCTGCGATCACCGTTTCTGACATGTTTTTTGTTCCCTCACTCTGGATCTGATGAAGTTGACTTGATTTCTTTTTTGTTTGAACTTCAACTAATCGAGGAAAAATGTGAACAGGGTTTAGAGTTACAATTCTTTTTTTGAATGATTAACTTTCTTGATGGTGTTTAGTATTTGGGTGGTCCGCGTCATTCGATGGAAGTTGATTGCTTTAAGGAGTGTCGTATTTTTGTCTTAACTTAAACATATCTTCATACTGTTTATTAAATGGTTTCATTTGACCACAGAGTTCACCATTTTTCCACTTGGTTGGGGAGAATGTAAATTGTTTTTATTGGAGGAAAGATTAAATTAGAGAGATGATCTAGACCTCCTTGGATGAAAGGATATGCACCAAATTGCTTTGCCAAATGGGACACTCACCAACCTGTGAAATTCATTTATACTTCCTGTGTTCCATTGTCTTGATTTTGTGTCAATTTAGCATGTCTCTCAATCTGAAATTTTAAAAGAGTTTGTGGCATTTTAACTTCACTCAATGATTCTATTTCTGATCATCAACCAGTGATGCATTTAGATGGATTTTGATGGACAGCATGTTAGGTAATAATTACTAATTACTCTCACTTTGTAGGTGTGGACTTCAAGATAAAGCATGTTACCATTGGTGGGAAAAAGCTGAAACTTGCTATTTGGGACACTGGTAAGACGATGCTGACAATTCATTATTTTTCGATGCCTGTCTTTCTGTTCGGTCTGATTTATAATATATAATATTCTTTCTTCATAATTGGTGAACCAAAGGGTAATGAATACCAATTCTTGTGACTTGTTACAAACTTGGTCTAATTTATATAGAATGTCTTTCATGACTAACAAATGTCACTTTGGATTGGAAAACTATGTTTTCATAATTGAAGATTGCATTTGGAAACATGAACAATACACAAACACGTACCCATAAATAGGTCTGTACATATACACGTCAGTTTATTCTTTTTTATTTTATTTTGATATTGTTTTTTTTAATTTTTCCTCCTCAATAGCTTGAGATTTTATTAGTTTAATATGGTTTAGCTGTTAGTTGTAGCTTTTTCTTTTTTTGGTTTTGAATGAAATATCAATCTATAATCTGTATGCAGCTGGACAGGAGAGATTTAGAACATTAACTAGTTCTTACTACAGAGGAGCACAAGGAATCATAATGGGTATTTATCTAAATTTGCTTCTGCTTTTTCCCTTATTCTCACCTTACCCTTGAAGTTGTTATTGCACACATATCCCATTCAATTCTACTGTGGTCAGAAACAAAATGTTAGCACTTATTCCCAGTTTTTCATTATGGCCTTTTTGTAACTGCAAGTTTTGCAAACAATAACATTTTAAGTATAACTATCTTTCATGCTATTGCGTTTTCAGCATATTTTTCATTGTTTGTGCACTTTCATGAGATAGGTAGTTATGTTTTAGGTTAATGGGTCCCTTGGCTTTGCACGTGGTTTACTCTACATGTGAAATACTATTAACAATATGTTGCAAGTAATGAGTTGGCTGGATTTGTCCTAATAATTTTTAAAAATTTATATAATGTGCATCTAAAACAATTGTTCTCTATGGGAATCGTTAGTGTATGATGTAACCCGAAGAGAAACGTTTACAAATCTGTCTGATATATGGGCCAAAGAGATTGATTTATATTCGACCAACCAGGATTGCATCAAGATGCTTGTTGGCAACAAAGTTGATAAGGTATGTCTTGGCTAGCTAAAGAATTTTGTTTAGGAATTTTATTGACTTTGTGCTTGGTGCAATAAAAAGAATTCATTAGCTCTACTATTCAGTTATCTTATCAGTTGTTGGACACAACAACATTGAAGGCTTTATAGATGTGTTACACTTGATCCTTTACCCCATCTTGATCCTTCAACCCGTCATGTCTACTTTTGTAGGAAAGTGAAAGAGTTGTGAGCAAAAAGGAGGGCATTGACTTTGCCAGGGAATATGGGTGTCTTTTTCTTGAATGCAGTGCAAAAACAAGAGTCAATGTAGAGAAATGTTTTGAGGAACTTGTTTTAAAGGTAAATCAGTTGCAAGAACTTCCCACCTGCAATGGTATAACTTTGTGTAACTTGTATTTGAAGTTGGCCTTAAAGTTTTAAAATTTGAGGATTGTTGTTACTCTGTATTTGTATTATTCTTATGTCGTGCCATTCTGACTATGTTCCTGCCATACTTTGATCTTGTCACTGATTGGAAATTTCTTTAGCTCTCATCATCTCTTAATAGAGTTTAAAGCTGATGTATAACTTTTTAGTTCCCTTGTAAGAATTGAAATAGAAATGCTTTAAGACAAGTGCCAGATCTTTGAAAATGAGCGTAGTGCTATATGTGTGGAACATCTTAAAGGTCCAGAACTTACACTTAATTGTTTTGAAGATTTACTTCCCTTTATGCTTTGAAATAAAGTCTTGGAGCCTTTCTGGATGATGGACATGAATCATGAGAATGCTGGGGAATTGTTTCTTACGAGGACCTTTAATGGCGTTCCTCTGGAAAATTGATTAACCTTCTAATACTTTTATTGGAGGCTATGGCCTTAGACCTTGTGCATAAAAGAATTGCATGCTTTTGTGATGTATGTTGAACGTGATATAATATGGATGATGATTGTAGTTTACAATGATTCGTAGATTTTGGAAACTCCAAGTCTGTTGGCTGAAGGTTCAAGTGGCGTGAAAAAGAATATCTTCAAACAGAAACCTCCAGAGGATGCTTCTGTTAGTGGCTGTTGCTCGTGGTGATTGCATTGCACATCCTTGTCTATGTAATCTTTGGTTCAGTTTCTTAATTTTGACTAATGACCAAACCTATGATATTAAACTTTACATTAATTACTCAATCATTAATCTCAACTGTCTGCGCTTCCGCCATAACCTTTTGGCTCTTGGCAAGTACAATTCGGTTGAAGTTTCTTTTAAAACCCTCGAGATTGTGATTGAGGCTCGATTTCTATATTTGAGACATAAAATTGGAATTTAAATTCCTTTCCAGATTCTTCTTAATGGTTGGTTCGTAGATTTTCCTATCAAAAAAATTTTAAAAATGAAGTCCATTTAATGTTATATGATTTTAATAGCAAGGAACATATAAATGAACGAGGATATCAATTTTACAAGGATGCGATTTTTCTGACCTTCCAATCACACACGGTAATTTTATTAGTTGTTCCAAGATTCGTGTTACAAACTATATCAACTTGATTCAGTTCTTAATATATACGAATTATATTAATATCAATTAAATTTAATTCTTCTAAAATTATTTTGTTAAATAATTTATTTAAATATATTTTGATAATACATGAATTATCCAGTTTTTGTAAAAAGAAAAGAAAGTTGACACTTCGAGAGCACAGGTAACTCCTCAAGTTCCCCACAGCAAAAGTAGGCATATGCTAATGTCTGATTGTATTCTTCACCTTTCCGCAACCTTTCTCGTCTCTCTCAATTCTGAAGCATTCTACTTCCAGATCCAGCCCTAGCTTCTCTGTACCAATTTCACCAATTCAAGGTATCAGATCTCTCTTTCTCTCTCTCTCTCTCTCGCTTTTGTTGAATTTTCTTGTATGTATATATTATATAAACGTTGGTTTTTGTGTTTATTTGATGGTGTTAGGAGGTCTTTGTTTGGGATTCCTTGGTGCATATTTGTCTACACCAATAAAAAGGAAAATGGAGGCTTCTTCGAGCCAACAGGAGTTTGATTGCTTGTTCAAGTTGTTGCTGATTGGGGACTCTGGTGTCGGTAAGAGTACTCTGCTCCTGAGTTTTACTTCTGACAATTTCGAGGATCTCTCTCCCACCATCGGTGAGCTCATCGATCACCATTTTGAAATTCGCATTTTTTCCTTCTTGCTAATGTTTGGTTAATTGTCCCATTTCGATCAACAGTTGTAAACTTGGCCTGATTGAGACGTTCTTCTTGTTTAAATCACCGGGGAATAATGCGAATTGGTTTTTAAAATTTCAACTTTCTTTTTGTGAATGGCTAGATTTGTGGAGGCTGTTTTGTATTTTGGTTCTGCCTTATTCGATGCGAATTGGGTTTCATTCATGTTTCAAATCTACATTCATAGAAATGCTTTTTCAATGGATGAAAAAAAATGCGACTCAAATTGCTTTTCTAATGAATGAATATACTTGCTATTAAAGTTGGAATCAATCTTGATCTGAAATTTCTTCCGCGAAAGTGTTTAGTCTTTGTTATTTTAATTGGCAACTCTGATTTCTCATTGTTAACCAGTCGTTTTTTAGATGTGTTCCATTGAAATGCGTGTAGATGTTAACTATTCTCACTTATTAGGTGTGGACTTTAAAGTAAAGCACGTCACTATTGGTGGGAAAAAGCTGAAACTCGCTATTTGGGACACCGGTAAGACTTTCTTGGGTTATGATTACATTGCCTGTCTCATTCTTGAAGTGGCCTTTCATACCATCTTTATTTCTTGGTCTAGCTCACTTGTTGCTTCTGTTTTGTATGGTGACTGTTCTAGAATACCTAATTAGGTGATAGCTAACCAACCAATTGTAATTAACATTGATTTTTTCTATGACCAAGAAAGGGCGATTAGATTGAACAACTATATTTGATTATAAAATGCATTTGTAACTAACAGAAAATGTTGTTGCTTGAGAACAAATTTGTGTCTTTATTCTGAATTTTTTGGTCTTCTTTTTCCTATCAATAGTATGATTTCTTAACTACCTTAATATGATTTTGTTCTTGGTTGTAGCTTTCCCTTCTTCTTTTTTCCTTATTGAAGATTGAATCTGGAGTTTTTATGCAGCTGGACAGGAGAGATTTAGAACATTAACCAGTTCTTATTACAGGGGAGCACAAGGGGTCATTATGGGTCCGTATTTTCATTTTCTTTGCCTCATTTTCATCTTGGATGTCTATGTGTGGCTTCTATGAAAAGAATTTTACCGCACTGATCCTATGAATGCTTCTGCGATTAAAATATGATATCATGGCCAATTTTTCGGTATAGCCTTTTATAATTATGCTGTTGCAAGCATTAAATTTTTTGGTGGAGCAATATCTTTTTATATTTTTTCAGACTGTTGCTTAGTTTCCTTTGTTTTGAGAAATTGCATGTGATAGATTATTATATTTTAGGTTTGGGGTTCTCTTGGCTTTTTAAGGTATCCTGGGAACTATGAGTTTTCTGGGTTTGTTTTAATAAATTTTACTATGTTCATTTCTTGTTTCTCTAAGTAAATGTGTTCTTTCTGGGAATACAGTATATGATGTAACACGACGAGAAACATTTACAAATCTGTCGGATATATGGGCCAAAGAGATTGATCTATATTCTACAAACCAGGATTGCATTAAGATGCTTGTTGGTAACAAAGTTGACAAGGTATATCTCAAAAATGCTTATGGACTCCATTGGTTTTGTGGCTGCGCCAACAAGAAGAATATGTCAGCTTACTAGTCATTTATCTTATCAGATTGGAGGATATATCTATTATTTTGATTGGATTTTATCCTCATAGTTTATACCCTTTTGCAGGAAAGTGAAAGGGTAGTAACCAAAAAAGAGGGCATAAACTTTGCCCGTGAATATGGATGCCTTTTTCTTGAGTGCAGTGCAAAAACCCGAGTCAATGTAGAGCAATGTTTTGAGGAACTTGTTTTAAAGGTAAAATTTGCATTTGGGCAGTCCTTAATTTTAAATTTGAATATGGTTGCTGTTACTTTCATTGTGTTTACAGAAAGATCAAAGTGTATTTATAATTTCATGAATTTCATGTTTGCTGTACTATTTTCAAATTCTTCCGTAATAATATCATGATGAGTAACGGAGTATCTAGGAATTTGTTATTCTTTTGAGGGAAAAAGCTTAAAGTAGTGGATATTCAAGTGTGAACATGCGGTTGCAATTGTGAGAAACATCTTGAGGATAAAATTTTTTTGAATCTTTGCTGCAAAACCACAAAGAGTTGAAATAGAAGTGCCGATACCTTTATTAATGGTGATAGGAATCTTGCGAATTTTTGTGTTACCTATGACCTTCGATGGTGTTGTTCTGGAAATTAGAGTTACCGTATGCCTTTATATAAGTACAATGGCTTCATACCTTTAAAATGATAACCATTTGTGGATGCAAAATCGCTTCTGCTTGCGATGCCTGTTAAAAAATGACGATAGAATCACAGTTTTTGTATCAATTTGCAGATTTTGGAGACACCCAGTCTGTTGGCTGAAGCTTCAAACGGCGTGAAAAAGAACATCTTTAAACAGAAGCCTCCACAGAATGCTTCTACTAGTGGCTGTTGTTGATGGGGATAATTTTTTGGCGTAAATACCTTGATGGTGATTTTGTATGCCACATCCATGTCTAAGTAGCCTATGGTTTTCTTATTTTTTTCTCTACAAATGATCGACCTCTAACAGTAACGTGTATATCAATCACTTCATGCTCTGTTCATCTATATATATGTCTTCTTGTTTGCGGCTGTCAGATTTAAGAGCTTGGACATGCCTCAGGATTGTGCCTTCTTGGTATGTGATTTTTTTTATCCCTTCCCTTCTTCCCTAGAGTAAGAGCATATGTCGGTCTTCGAATGAGCACAAACAATTCATACCTTTGTAAAAAAGTAAAATAAAATGTTCGAACGGATATGTTAACAATGTTTAAAAACACAATGAAATGATATTGTACTTGCTTTTCTTGGCTGTAGCCTGTATGTACTAACATTTGCTTGGTTAAATTACAAACAAACTAGAGAACATTAGTACTTCCTTTCTACTGAAGTTGAAATAAACATAATACGAAATGACGAAAGAGAGAATAAAAAGTATGAAACTTTTAATTAAAAATAATTTAAATAAAGGAACTTTCAAAAAAGGAGAGAAAAAATTGTGCATGTGTTGTGTTTTGACTTTGTAGTCAAGTCTAAGACGTGAGGAGGACAGGTGAGTGAGGTTCGTGGAAAGAAGTGGACAAGCCAACAATTGGATCTGATCAATCAATCAAAACCATAACCATATCCATAACAACAATAATGCTAACCAAAAAGTAAAGCTTACATTCATTGAGATTTTTCATTTTTATGTTCCATTACTTTCCCATCTCAATCTCCCCTCAAAGACTCAACTCCTCAGCAGCTCCTCACGTCCTCATCACCAGGCGGATGCTGAGGCACAGGCCCGCCGCAGTCCCCATCTCAGTCAAACATACCACGACGCTATGCTATCCCGTATAGATCCCAGTTCCCTATTTAGTGGTGGTGGCATCAGGTTTCTCCTTCATTTCCTTTCTCTTCATTTTCATTTCAGTAACTAATTCCTTTTTTCTTTTTCCTTTACTTCTTCGATCTGGTAAACTCGGAGCTTTTTCTCTTTTCTTTTTTTATTTCAGCTTTCATACTTCTCCGTGTTTGGTGTTTGTGTGTTATGCGGTTTTAAGAGCTGATACTTCGTCTTGTATTTGGTGGATTAAATCTTGATGAATTTAGAGCTATTTAGGTTATGAAAGTAAGATTCTTGAGAAAGAATGTATCTTCATGGAGAATTATCGAGTGTTATTAAGATTGCATTCTCGTTTTAAATTTGCTCAAGGAGGTATAAAACGCAATCAAAATCGCAAAGTGGTAAAATTTACGCCTATTGCTGTGTACTTTACTAGCTTTCTAAATGGTGCCCGTACTGCGAAGTTCAGTTATGGATATTCAAGTTTTAAGGGTAAGAGAGCTTCAATGGAGGACTTCTACGAGACAAGAATATCAGAAGTTGACGGTCAAATGGTTGCGTTCTTTGGCGTTTTTGATGGTATGCCCTCAGCTATCATCTCTAATTAATAGCATGCCTTGTTCAAAATCTATTGAAAATGTATGATCTCGCTTTTTCACGGAAAGAATCTGACCTTCTGTTTTTGTCCTTCTAACAGATCTCCTTCCTGTATGTAACCTTAGTAAAAAGTCCTAACATTAAAGTGTTTGCTCTTACCAAGGAGAATAATTTTGCTTTTATTTTGAAAAATCTGAATTATTACTTACCTCTTCTTAACAATCGATCTCTCAAAATGGCTCATTTATATGAGAAAGGAGGCATTAGCCTTCCCTTACTATGTCTAGATTATATACTCTTCATTGGTACTCTGTACCATGAAGGGAAGGTCGTTAGGTCCCAATTCTGCTTATTGATATTCTATTTTTGTATTGTGTTGAAAATTTATCATTTTAGGCCAGGGAGATGCTAGAACAGCATAATACCTAAAAAACAGCTTATTTAAGAATTTGAATAACCATCCAAATTTTATCATACAAGGGACTAAAACATTTTTGGTCCTCCTACTATACTCAATTTCCCAACTAAGTATTTCTATATTTTCTGTAGTTAAGTCCTCCAACTTTAGTGATTTCTCTAATCAAATCTTTTCTGTTAACTATGTTAATGAAAATCAAACGTATCATGCCACGTTAGCACTATGATGACATGAAATACACAAATGAAACAAGTCAACATGCTATGTCAACATATATTGATATTTTAATTGAGTATAGTAGGACCAAAAATATCATCGACGTACCAGTTGTTTATATTGATATTCTACTTTTGTATTGTGTTGAAAATTTTATTATATTTTTCTATTGTGTTGAAAATTTACCATTTTAGGTCATGGAGGTGCCAGAACAGCAGAATATCTGAAAAACAACTTATTCAAGAATTTGAGTAGCCATCCAGATTTTATCAAAGATACAAAGACAGCAATTGGTATGCTTTTTCTGGAACTTTTCATCATAATATGTGTGATGTTTGATTTTTTCTATCTTACTTGTGGACCAATATTAAGTTTTACTGTTCAAATGTAGTGGAAGCATTTAGACAAACAGATGCAGAATACCTCGATGGAGAAAGAGGCCAGCAAAAAGATGCTGGATCAACTGCATCAACCGCTGTGCTTTTGGGGGATCGACTCCTTGTTGCAAATGTTGGCGATTCTAGAGTGGTTGCCTCAAGAGCTGGTTCAGGTTGCTTCTTGTCCTTCTCTATCCCTATCTTTTCTTTAAGTTCCAGGACAAAAATAGGCTAAGAGTTTTTCTATCGTCATGCACTAGCTCATTGTAAGTACTTAACATACTCAAGCTTGTCTCAGCAATTCAGGACTTTTACTACCACACTTGATAGTGTACAAGTTCCGAAAGACATTGAGGTTGCCTTGAAGGATCAAGTGGTATAACTGCTTAATGAATCCCATAATTTGAGGAATTCATTTGTTCTTTGTCCTTAAGTTAAAGTCTAAATGACGTGCATAAACGGCATGAGTGCTTAATTAAGCGAAATGTAGCTGCAAAATTACTTTATCCTTTCCCTTAACTAACATTTTAGCCCTTTTGTAGCCATACCATTGTCAATTGATCACAAACCTGATAGATCTGATGAGCGACAAAGGATTGAAGAAGCTGGAGGTTTCATTATTTGGGCAGGTGAACTGAACGTAGCGGGGTTTTTGTTCAATTCTAAGCAATTATTGACTTTGAATGTTTATTAGTTCTGTAATGCATAATCAAGTTAATTATCTTTAACATTTTCGAGGTTGTACTATGCAATTTTTAGTTCATGTAATTTCTAGCTTGACTTGAACAAATCTAACCTTGTTGACTTGATGCTTACTTTTATTAAGTAATCTATCGTCTAAACATTTAGTCACTCATGGCATCTAGTTGAATTGTTTAACTTGTAAGTTGCTTCAATATCTTTCCTAAGATGGCATGCAGATTTTTAATGTATTAAAGAGTGTCTCTCTAACCAGTGAAAAGTGGTGGGTGTCCAATAACGACTTGTGTAATGCAATCATATAGAGCCAAAAAATTTTAGTAGATTGCTTGATAATATTGATGATGAGGTATCAGGTTTGCTATTGTGTCTGTTTGCAACATTTCAAATGGAGTAGTTAATACAGTTCCTTTAATATATTAAAACAATGATAGGAACATGGCGGGTTGGAGGTGTTCTTGCTGTGTCTCGAGCATTTGGGGACAAACTGCTTAAGCCGTATGTTGTTGCTGAGCCAGAAATACAGGTTAAATTTTGAAACTGTTTGATGTTTGTTGAAAAAACGAAAATGACATTTGTCAAGACTTGTGCATGCAAAACATCCTTACAAGCCTCAATTCAGACTACAAAATAAGAGAATCAGAGAACACGCGGAAGCTAAATATTTTCCTCCCAATGTCTCTGTATTGCATGTGAACTAAATAAAGACCCTAGCTTCGTGCACTGCAAATACACCTTTAGAACTGTATGGATTAGGTTCTTTTTTTCCCAGAATTACTCCTGGAGCTGATAGGAGCCTCCTCCATGGAAGAATCTCTCTTTTATAATATAACATCTAAATTTCACGTAGATGTACTTGTGAATTTTTGAAATTACGTCTGAAACCATTAATTTCTACATAGTTTGGTTGCTGATGCCATTAATTGGTTTGCAGATTTTCTGCGTCATTAGTTTGTGTTTGTTGCTCCTGTGTGATTTCCTGGAATTTGCAGGAAGAAGAAATTAACGGGGTGGATTTCTTAATAATCGCTAGTGATGGGCTTTGGAATGTCTTGTCAAATAAGGTCAATTTTTGTTGCTTGAGGAAATACATTGGTTAATGTTATGAGTTAGTTGTTCCTGTTGTGGGCTGTGTTCGTATGTATATATATGCATAGTGGAGGAATGTAGCTTGTGGTCTTTACAGGCAGACCGTTAAAAATATCTTCTCTTAAAGGAATGTTTGTTGATAGATGGAAAATACTTAATAATACAACAGCAAGTTTTTGCTATTTAGTTCAGGATTTTGAATGTAGTTGCCTGGGATTTAAATAACTACTTATGTAGGACAAAGCAGCCTTGTTATTTCTGAACTCGTTTTATTGGAGGTTTTCTAGAAATCCCAGTTGTCTTCCTGTTAGAAATGCGTCTGTATCAACTGACAATCTAGTTTATCTCTCTTCAGGATGCCGTGGATCTAGTGCAGGACATAACAGATTCCGAGGCTGCTTCAAGAAAACTTATACAAGAAGCTTATGCACGAGGGAGCTCAGACAACATTACTTGTGTCGTGGTCCGATTTCAGAACACATAAGTAGACGCATTATCAATATTTACACTTTTCAGACAGTCATTTCCATCATGTCGTTTGTAATCAGTTTTTCTTTCATTTTTTTTCTCTACCTTTTAAGTAGAAAGTGTATGCAAAGTATGGAAGAAGTTTCCATCAGACCAATAGTCTAGAAGCCATTGCTTTGGTTTGATTGTTCTTAGTTGAGTTACTATTACAGGCTAAAAGGTTCAATTTTTTTTTTTTTTTTACATACGGAAGAAGCAAAACTTTGCTTAGTACAGGGTTCAACCTGCAACATCCTCCCCTTCTACATGTCGGGGTAGTGCACTTAATACATGGAGTCCTACTGGTAATGCAAAACTGAATTTGGCTAATGAGTCAACCAAAACATTGGTTTCCCTGTAGACATGGCTAATATCGACTTGCCAGTCCTAGTCTAAAAAGAGTTGAATTTGCCTGAGTTTGGTGTTCTCCCAGAAGTCGTCGCTATCGTTATTAAGGACGTCGATTACCTCTTTGCAATCGTAATATAGTTAGACTAATCTATATCTTAGTTGGTAAGTCATGGTTAAACTTTGCAAGATTCTTCAGAGTTTCACTTCGATCGAAGTGCAGACTCCAATATTCTGCGTAACTTCCGTGATCCAACGTCTTGTGTGATCTCTTAGGACTCATCCAGTCGCAACTTGTTTTCTTGTTACCTTCACAGCTCCATCTGTGTTGATTCTGATCCAGGTTGGAGGGGGTGGTTCCTAATATCAAATCACTTCTCACAGATTCGACTTGTCAATGACTTTTGACTTTCGTAGTTTTAATCAATAATTAAATCGGTTACTCTGTTTTGAACTACTTAAAATTTTAGTTTATTTTATTTTAATAATTTTATTTATTTAATATGCTAATTTTTATAAACTAATTAAATTTCATAAATTAGAATAATTCATTTACTTTTTAATCGACAATTTTTAATTAAATTAAAATTTTTTGTCTAATAAAGGCAGTCACTTTTTAATCTTATTTTAAGTTTTTTAATTATGTTCAAACTTTATTGTATACAAATATTGTGATAGCATTAGTTAAGTTTTTTAAACTTGTAAATTTTATTAGCTTAATTTTTTCTCTAATTTTTAAAACATTAAAGCCTTGTTTGCTAAATGGTTGATCAACTATTTTTTGAATGATCAAGAGGTATTTGACTGTTTCATTATTTCAAGTTATTGACAATCATGTTTGATAATTAGCTAACTGGACTAACGAGTTGAAACAAATCCACTATTTTTTAAAATGCTCCTATAAGGAGTATTTTGCTCTACCGACTAAAAAATTAAGGATCAAAAAGACGATTACGTCTGAAAGTTATTACAAATTATTCAAGCTGCCATCTTTTATTATTTCTTTCCCTTCACCAAACTTCAACTTGATTTATGTTTTATGTTTTATGTTTTTCATTAGAGTTGTAAACTTAATTTTTGTGAAATTAAATATCTAAAATATAAATTTTATTAGAATATTCAAAGAAATACAAATATATAATACTCACATCCTTATAAGTTCTTTTTTTTAAAGTTATGTCTTTATAAGTCATTTTATACATAATCAGCTAATATTAAATAACTAAATTTATCAAATATCTATAAATAACCACGTGATGTTATCTGCTGGTCAAATTAACTGATATAATCCGCTGTTAGCTAATTGCTGATAAAATTAACTAATAACTAATGCAATTTGTTGATTGCCAAACAGAGCCTAAATTTATATACTTTTATCTTTTTCCAAAAGCCTCCCTTTTTCGTGACAAAGTTGAAGTGGTGGTTCTTTAGAATGGTAACTATTGTGAGCAGTTATCTTTAACCTAAGATAGTAATATTTTTCTCTCCTACCAATTCCTAATTGGTTTCTTGAATTTTTAAGGCCAAAAGAGTTAAATGAATCCTAATATTTACATTGGTGTCTAAAATGGACCATAACATTTCATAGTGTTCAAAATGAACCCTAACATTTGAAAAATGTTCAAAGTTAAACCCTTGTTAGGCTACTGTCAATTATCTATTGACGTGGCAAAAATTTTGTTGAAATGGAATTTTTGTAACAAAATTTAGCGTCTCCTTTTTGCACGTAATGCTCTGTTCGCTTCATTCTTAAATGCACAACTTTGAAGAACCACCAACACACAATGTTTGCTTCTTCCTCAGACAGACAATCCCCAACCCCTAATTTGTGTTCTTCTTCACTTTTACACAATCCCTAATTTGTTAACTTCAATCCCTAATTGTATTCTTCCTCATACGATTTCAGTTGCACCGTAATTAATGGTTATTGTTGCACACATCGTTCTAACGCTAGAAGCAACTTAACTCACACTCTCTTTGGGTTTCTGAACAAGAAGTTGACATTTCATCGTGATAAATTCGTTGGTATTTGGCTTTTATGTTTTTATATATGTGGTCCCTTAAATTTGCGTGTTTGTTTATGATCGTATGTTGTGGACCCCTATGCTTATTGACGTGTTGGAAGTAAGTTGTGGTCCTTTATGAGCGTGAAGACTAGATGTTGGCAGTGAATGTATTGATTTTCTATGATACAGTTTCATCTGTCTTGTACTTTTCAGTCAAACTTTCACCCAACTATATATATATAAATCATCAATTTACATAGACCACATTTATTATTCCAAGTTAGTTGGGTAAAAGTTTGACTGATATATATATATATTTTATTTTATTGATAAATAAGCATGATTAGATTTATTTGGGGTCTTGCTAGATTATTTTATCTTGGAGTTAATTAGCATGTTAATGTGAGTAAGATAATATGATATAG
>JANZXR010000002.1:7714804-7730787 GCA_027575705.1 Erythroxylum echinodendron | reverse complement strand
ATGTAAACTTGTAAACAGGAAACTGTACAGTATATAACTGTATAATATATCAGTTGACTATTTTGCAAATTTTCAAATTTTCAGGGACTATTTCATAAATATAAAAAATTGCCCGAAACGGTACCCGGTATTGACCGGTACTAGTACAGTACCGTTCCAGAACTCGATCCGGTACCAAGTCCGGTACGGTATTCGCAACATTGATTTCTAACTTCAATCCGGTATTTATGATTTTAATTATTCGTCCTAATTGTGAATCTACGAGGATTATGTGCTCTTGAACCTGTTATCTCAACTTCCATTAACAAAAGTTCAAGAACTTGCATAAGATATGAATTTGCAATCTATTCCCACTTAAAAAAAATATAAGATATACATAAAATGGAGAGAAATCTGGCACTCATTGGACAAGATGATGCATAATATTCACAAAAACAAACTCAGTTTACTACGCAGTCGTATGATAAGACCTACGTAGAACACCATAAAGACCATAAGTATTATACTTATATAGGACCTAATCCCAAATCTTACTTTTAACAACGTATTGCTTTCAAGCTCATATAACCTAATGCATATACAATTATAACACCAACAAAAAACTTATTCATTATCGTTAATTTCCTCGTCCAAATATTTTTATCATCATTTTTCGGCTTTGCATTTTTATTGATAAATCCATTTATCATTTTAATGATTCTTAGGATAAATTTCTTATCATACGAAGTAATTTAAATTTATTCTGACTACAAAAATGTCATTGTACATATCAAAAAATTCATCTTTTACATCAACGTGGAGGAAATCAGACACAAAATCCCTATGCACAATATCTTAAAATAAGGCCTAATAGAGTATGACTCATATTTATAGATATGTAATTTTTCAGGCGTTTCTTAGAGTGTGATAGTTGAAATATGATATATTTATCATTGTGAAAATTATTGTGTACGACTCATATATATGAGTGCAATCCTAGTCCGTAGAGTGTTTCTAGAAGAATGTAGGTATTTTCTTGAAAGTATTTGGGTAAGCATACCTGAAACTTATGATTAAAAAACTTAACTAGTTTAAATGATTCAACTGTAACAAACTCGAACTGTCTTATTTTTTGGTTCAATTTATTTTAAAAACTCTTGTTTAATTACTTAATTTATTAATTGGTCAATTTCTGTATATTAATAAGTTATTATAAATTAAAACAAATCAATTAATTTCATTTAATAATATCTTTTTTTAATTAAACTTTAAATTAATCGATAGATAAGAACAATCTATTTTAATGATATTTCAAATTCTTTAATTTTATTAAATATTTAGTCGATTTTATGATAGTCTAATATCAGTTAAACCTTTTAAACCTTAAATTTCTTGTCCTACCGAACTTTCGGTCTGGTTTCTAGAACACACGTCTAACCTAAAATGTGTTACGTTATGGAAATTGGCCAAAAGAGCTAAATGAACCCTAAAGTTTACATTAGTGTCTAAAATGGACCATAACGTTTCAGGATCCATGACTACTAACGGTGTTAAGCCACTGCCAGTTATCAGTTGACATGGAATTTTTAAAAATTTTTCTAAAGTGGGACCCACCATTCACTGACGTGGAATGTTGTTAAAATAGGTGGGTCCCACGTGAATTTATAAGGTAATATCTTGGGGGTGCTGACCTCCATTTAAACGCATTGTGTTGTTCTCTTCATAAGTAACATGTGATGGGTTAAATGCACCAGTTTTTTCTCTTCATCCATAAACCCAACACTCCCCTAGCGTTTGATTCTTAAACGCAGCATATGCAGTGCAGGAGATGCAACGTTTTAAAGAACCACCAATACACATCATTTGCTTTTTCCTCAAACAATCATGAATCCCTAATCTGCGTTCTTCTTCACTTTCACACAATCCCTAATCTGTTAAATTCAATCCCTAATTATGTTATTCCTCAGACGATTTCAGTTGCACCATAATTATTCTTATTGTCGCACACATCGTTTCCAATGTTAGAAGCAACCCACACGCTCTTCAAGTTTCTGAACAAAAAGTTGACACTTCATCATAGTAGGTCTATTGTTGTCT
This sequence comes from Erythroxylum echinodendron, assembly GCA_027575705.1. Lineage (NCBI taxonomy): Eukaryota > Viridiplantae > Streptophyta > Magnoliopsida > Malpighiales > Erythroxylaceae > Erythroxylum > Erythroxylum echinodendron. Next base: position 7,728,711 of record JANZXR010000002.1, on the reverse strand, counting down.
GGCTTTTATGTTTTTATATGTGTGGTCTCCTAAATCTGCTTATTTATGTGTTTGTTTTTAATGATTGTATGTTATGGTCCCCTATGTATGTTGATGTATTGGATGTAAGTTGTGGTACCCTATACATGAGAAAACTGGATATTGGCAGTGAATATGTTGGTTTTCTATCATACAGTTTTGTTTGTCTTGCACATTTCGGTTAAACTTTCACCCAACTAACTTAAAATAACTTGGAATAATAAATATGGTCAATATATATAAGAATCATCAATTCGTATGGACCATATATATATAGCTGGTGACTGCTCTGCCTCTACATGTATGTTATTCATGCATAGGGTAAGAAATTCATGCATAAGGGATTAATAATAGCCCATATGAGTTCTGAATTATACCAAGAGTCAAACTTCCGATAGTAGTATATTCCCATATATTTTCATTAGATTTTGGTGTAAAAGACATTAGAAGCATACAATATTGCTTACAGACGTTGAATATCACTTTGTTGCTATAATTACTATTGAACTCACTTGGGTGTGCTATCTCTTGTTTGATCTTGATCTCCCTCTTCCTCACATTTTTGTCATTTATTGCAATAATTTTGGTGATATATATTTAGGTTCGAATCATGTGTGCCACTCAAGAATGAAACATGTTTTCATTGACTCTCACTTCATTCAAGATCAAGTTTTATCTGGTGCTCTTCGTCTAGCTCATATCTCCTCTGTTAATTACTTACAAAATCATTATTCCTTTTTTAGTTTTGATCTTTTAAATTCAAGATTGATTACATAATAATATTTTATGAGTTGCACCCTTAATTTTAGGTGATGAGACCTTAATCAATAAGTTGTCACCTTGTATTGTTAGTTTTTAAGTGTATGAACACTTATAATTTTACCTTTTTTTTTAATTTTGACCTTGAAAGGTGACATGTTGTATGAACTATGTGTAATATTTTATAGATGAGTAAAGAATACAAGTGTAATTTGCAAGAATTTATGATGCATAAACTAATGTTGATAATAAGGAGATGGAATAGAAATGGAAAAAAATTATTGATAATCTATTAGTATCATGTTACGATGCATGATTTATAGTAGTTTAAGTTTATTTATGTTGCATGAATTATAGTAGTTTAAGTTTATTGGGATTATTTTATCAAATTTGAAATGTTTAAGTGGTTATGTTATCCTCTAGTTATGCATACAGTATCCATTATAGTGTTGATAATATCACTTAAATCTATGCTTTTTGGTGATACACTTTCCTTTATATATTTATTGTGAATAGGCATATGATGGTCGAATTTGGAAGTATAAGGTTCTTTTATGGTGGAAAGTTCATTGTAGAGCCAGAGTTGAAATATGTTGATAGGGAATTAAATATTTTTGATAAAGTAGACCTAGATTTTGTTAGCTATAGGAAAATATGTGAGATGGGGAAGGAATTAGGATACCTTCAAGTCGATAAGGCCTATTATAAGGTACCCGATTTTGAATTTAGTAAGTCTTTGAGGTTAATTAAATCAAGTGAAAGTCGTCTAAGGCTCATTAATCTGATGAAAATCCACCTAATGATTTATGTTTATGTAACTCATATGTTAGACACCTTATCATTTATACTAAACATATTGCATATATCTAGAGGAGAGGATGGAGATAATGAAAGTGAGGAGGGAAGTTGTGGAGCTTCTTAAGGTGTTAGCGAAGGAGTTGGTTTAGGAGTTAGTAAAGGAGTTGATGAACAGGTGGATGATGATGAGTGTAACGATGGTTTTATACAAGTTGACATTCCCGATGACGACCAACTAGTTGAAATCGAGTCAACTGATTTTGATAGTTTTATTGATAGTGATGAATATCCAAGCAGAGACGAGCCTCGTGAACCATTGCAAAAACCAAGTAGTGGTATTAGGCATAATCCGTCTGATGTTGAAGAAAATTGGAGATTGGGGATGGAGTTTGTCTCTGTAAAAGAATTTAGAGAGTCTGTTGTGGATTACACAATGTGGAAAAAGTATAATGTGAACTTTAAAAAAAGTGAAAGACATTGGATGAGAGTGAGACATATTGAGGGATGCCTATAAGAGTTATATTTAGTTTGTGACAAGAATGAATGGTGCTTTAAATTGATAACATACAATGCTGAGCGCAGGTGTTTTACAATCAACAAACCAAAATTGGTTTCCACTAAGATCCTGATGAGACATTTTAGGGAAAGAATACTTGAGAAGCCTAGTATCTCAATGGTGAAAATGGTTGAAGAATGTTATGAAAAGCTTAATATATTTGTTAACTCAAGCATATATAGAGCTATAAAAAGGAGATTGAGAAAAGAAAGGGCGAGTGATTATTTGAATGAATATGTGAATCTACAAGGATACATTCATAAGGTAAGAATTAGTAATTATGGATCAACAATTGAGTCAAAGCTGGCAAAGAATGAAAAAAACTAGTTTATTATAAGTATACAAAATTAGTGTTTATATATTATTGACAATGATAATTATAACATTTATTTATTTATTTATTCATTTATTAATACATCTTTATGTCTTTTCTGTAGTTCAAAAGATTATACATATGTTTTAATGCCAAGAAAAGCTAATGGAGGCAATTGAGGCCAATTTTTGGTATTGATGGTCGTTTTTTTAAGATTGAATTCCAAGGTTAATTATTGAGTGCAGTTGAGAGGGATGGTAATGAAGGGATATATCCGTTGGCTTGGGCTATAGTTGAGGTAGAGAAAACTGATTTTTAAACCTGGTTTATGAGTTTTCTGGCTTTGGACTTAGAATTGAGCAGTGGTAAAGGACTAACAATAATATCAAATATGCAAAATGTATTTTTTATTCATTGATTAATAGTTAAATGTTATATCAACTATATATTAACTCAATATATTCTATTGTTATAGGATTGACTAGAGCAGTGGAAAAGACAATACCATGTGCCACACATCAAATGTGTGCTAGGCATATATACCATAATTGGCATATGAATTGGAAGGGAAAAGATTCACGAAAGCAATTTTGGAATTATGCTTGCTTAGTGTAGGTAGAATATTTTAATGAGCAGTTGAAAAGATTGGATAAAATCAAACCTAGATGTGCATCATCATGGCTTAAATATTCGAAGAAGAGATGAACAAGATTTTACCAATCATTTGAATTGAAATGCCTAGTTGTTGATAACAACAAGAGTGAAATATGAAATGGATGGATCTTACCAGATAAAGATAGGCCAATTATAAGCATGCTTGAAACCATTAGAATTATGGTGATAAAGAGGCATGTAGATGGGAGAGAACATATACATGGATGGAGTTAAATGTTGCACCTAGGAGCATGAAGAAATTAGAGAAGAAGAAGAAAGATGTTATGTAATGTAGAATAGTTTGGAATGGTGATGGAGCATATGAAGTTTCCAAAGGTAATGGCAAGCATATTATGAAGATTGGTAGACACCAATCATATAATTGTTGGGTGTGGGAGTTGTTTGGATATCCTTACGAGCATGTTGTAAATGTTGTTCACCATTCCAAACAATAACTGGAGCATATATGGATGAGTGTTAGATGAAGTCCAAATTTGTGTCATTGTATGAGCATATGTTGCAACCTATTAGAGGTCTAATTTTCTAGCCTACAGTTGATGCAGAACTAATAAATCCCCTAGCCAAATGAGTTATGCTAGGAAGACCTAAAATAGCTAGAAGGAGAGGAGTAAATGAGCCTATTAAGTTGAAAAATCCAAACAAAGTTACTCGAAAGGGTCAAGTACAAAAATATGAAAAATAGGGCAATTATGGTCACAATGTCAAAAAAAAGTAAGAATCAAGGCTCAACTCAACTAGCTCAGCAATCTCCACAAGTACGTAACATTCTTTGATCACTGTGTACCGCTTCATATATCTAATGATCATTTATGACAATCTTTGATTAATATTTATTAGGTCATCTTTAAGGTCTCTTTATAATCAAAACATGCTGTTGTAGTAGGGACAGCCTATGGTTTTTTTGGGAAGATATAGAGTATAATTTTAAACATTAACAACACTTTAATAAGATGCTTAGAAGGTTTCCTATTCCTAGAAGCCTAAAATATTAAACCCCAAAAAGATATAGTACTGGAAGGGTCTTCAAGACAAGTGAATATCAAAAACTCTTTGATTTAGAGGTGAGAAAGGAGAAAAATAAAAATACTAGCAATATGTAAAGTAAAGTTAAGGTGCACATCAATGAGAATGAAAAAGTAAAAGAAGCTTTGGAAGATGGCAGTCTTAATCAACCATAAAAGTCACAATTTAAGGAAATAAAAGAAATCACATATCTAAACAACTTAATGTAAGCAAACAAAGCTTCTCAAGTCAAAGAATATAATGGTTAAAAGTACACTACACTGATGGGATGAAACAATGCAGAAGAAAAAACATCTATAATATAAGACACTAATATAGGATTTGAACCCATATATAGGAAAAAGTCTAACAAAAAGAGGAAACCTCCATACTTGCAGTCTAAAAAATAAAGAATTCCCCCTCTAGAAATAACTTTTGCTCAAAGACTTCATTTTTCAAAATAAGCAAGATATAGTTGGCATATTAGAATTAAGAATGAAATATGGAAAGTGCAATTTCCTCAATCTTTTGCTTATATATTGGAAAGAGATTGTCAATCATTTAAATAATATGAAAGGGAAAATCCTAATCTAATACAGTAGCAACCTAACATAAGTTCACATTTACTACATCATAATTTAAGTAATTCATATCAAAGCCAAAAATAAATTCTCTAATAACTTCGTAGCTACATCATTCATATATGCTCATCAAAGATCACATTATGGGTTAAACTAAGAGAATTGGCATTGAGCATTCAAATACAATGGCTTCTGCTTAGAGATTTTAACTCCATTATATAATAAAATAAATTTAAAGGGGACAAGTCATCTAGATAACTATTCTCATAGATGAAACATTGCATATCTAACATCCAGTTGGTTGATCTACCTTATGGAGGCAACTTCTTTACCTACAACAATAATCAGAAGGAAGACAAATTCATCAAGAAAACGCTAGATTGCGTTCTAAGAAATTATAAGTGGTTTCAAGCTTTTCCCAACTATATTAACTTATTCAGATTGAGTCTATAAGTTTTAAAAAGCCTTTTAGATTCAATATATAGCACTCAATAGAATTCAAATGATCTGTATCACGACCCCTGTATCTCCAATGTTATAAGATCTTTAAAAGAAAGTTATGTTCAATCTATCAAAAGCTCTGAAATATAATCATAATTTAATGAAACATAAATTAAGAGTAGCATGGCTCAAAGGTGAGATAAAAACTCTTCATTCTATCATTGAGTATAATAATGTTATCTTCATACTAAGCAAGAACATAATATTGTTACAGGCAACTTGATGGCGAGAGACAGACAAAAACTTTAAACAAAGTTTAAAACACATCAAAATATGCAATTTAGTGCTTTATGAAGGCAGAAGAAATGAATGCAAGTAGTACTGGTGCTAAATTCACTCCAACTGAATTTAAATTTCATTCTTCAACCAAAATGTTAAATATTTCTAAAAAAATAACCCTAAATTGGATAGTCATGTTCCTTCCCTTCACTGGCAAAGTATAAATAGGTTCCTCATCTAAATTTATATTCACATTCCATGCTCACACTAATCGTCGAATTCAACTTTCATGCTCAAACCAGTCACAAGCATTCACAAATTCAAGTTCCATTCACATTAAAAATGAAATTGAAGACACAACAGATGAGGGTATAAAGAAGTGAAAATCAAAAGATTTCACTCCATATATTATCTTAGAGCTGCACTCAAATAGAGAAAATGGAAAAAATGATGAAGATACAGCCGAAGTTACCTCTAATTCATCACTATAGTGGCGTTAATCCTTAGTTCTTAGCAGGTGGTAGACAATGGAGGTGGTGGTCACAATATAAGAACAACAATCATTCCAGACAAGTTAATGACCCTCCTATATTATTATTTGCTAAAGAAGAAGAGGAATAACACTACAAATTAGGCATTGAACTGAACATAATTTGGGATTGAAAAAGAACACACATTAGAGATTGAAGTTAACAAATTAAGGATTGTGTGAAAGTGAGGAAGAATGGAGATTAGGGATTAGGGATTAGGGATTGTCTGAGGAAGAAGCAAACGTTGCATATTGGTGGTTCTTTAAAACGGAGCATCTCCTGCTCTACACACGCTGCATTTAAGAATCAAAAGCTAAAGGAGTGTTGTGTTTAAGGAGGAAATGCTACATTTATAAATGAAGAGAACAAAATGATGCATTTAACCCATCACACATTACGTATGAAGAGAAAAACACGATGAGTTTAAATGGAGGTGGGCTACGTTTGTGAATGAAGAGAACAAAACGATGCGTTTAACCCATCACACGTTACGTATGAAGAGAAAAACACGATGAGTTTAAATGGAGGTGGGTCTTACCTTCATTTAAACCCAACAACCCCCAAATGTTGCGTTATAAATTCACATGGGACCCCCTCCTTTAAAAACATTCCACATTAATGAATGGCGGGTCTCACATCAAAATTAAAAAAAATTCTATGTCAGCAAATAACTGACGGTTGCTTAACATCGCTAGTGATCAGGGTTCAATTTGAACTTTTTTTAAACGTTAAGGTTCATTTTGAATACCCTAAAATATTAGGGTCCATTTTAGACACTAGTATAAATGTTAGAGTTCATTTAGCTCTTTTAATCTATGGAAACTTAAAAGTGAAGGTATAAGCTAGAGACATGGACATGTAGGTGGCAAAGGTGTTTCCAAAGGAAGACATAATCATATCACAAACTATGTTTTGTGCGCGGAGAAGACGATAAGATCCATAGATTAGGATAAAGTCATGTCTCAAGTTATGTCTAAGTATGCAAAAAACAAAGGCAAATTCATGGTATGGGGCACGGGTGTGTCAGAAACTACGCTATGTTTTAAGAAAGAGATAATAAGATACACGATAGTATCTCAGGCTATGTTCATAATTGATAACCTTATATGAAAACACGTTTTTAGTTTAATACAAACTTTAGAAGAATTCTATAACTTATTAGAGTCATGTTTAGGTGAGGTTTGGTTTGATAAAAGAATAAATTGTGTTGAATTATATTAGCTAGACTTTATAAATTAATTATACTTATGTAAACCATGTATATATATATATATAATGTAATCTCCAAAAGGAGTTATTGATCAATAATAGTAAATTAGTCACTCTTAGCTTATGAAGATGTAGACACACTCAATCGGTGAACCTGATTAAAATATTCTTACTGGCTATTGTTTGTTTGTTTCTTTTATATAAATCTATCCTTACTAGTTATTACGTTTTAGGCCTCAGACCGAACTAGGCCTGGCCCGTTAACTTTATATAGGGATGAGCTTGGGCCTCATTACCAATCTTAATTATTTCTTAACAAGTAGTATTAAAGCACAATTGAGGAAAAAATGACTTCACTTGTAAGATTTAAAATATTGAAGTTTAACATGGTTGGGAACTTTAAACTATGGCAATAAAAAGTTAAGGATTTATACCTTAATAAGACTTGTCAAAAGGGGTTGCAAGAAAATAAGCTAGAAGACATGGATGACCTCGATTAGGAGGACTTAAAGACATGAGTAGTTGGAACCATTCAATTATGTATAGCAGATAAAATCATATATTGTATTATGGATATTGCATCTCCTATTAAGATATAGAAGAAACTAGAGAGTTGATACATGTGAAAGTCTCTCACAAACAAGTTGTCTCTAAAGCAGGGACTATACAAGTTCAAGATGCAAGAGAAAACAAATTTGAAACAATATATTGATGCATTTAACTAAATAGACAATGGTTTGTTGAGGCTCGAGGTAATTACTGCAAATGAAGATAAAGTAATAATTCTGATTTATTCTTTGCATCTTTCTTGTAAATATCTGGTGATCACATTCACATTAGGTAAGGAGATCGTTCGTATTCAGGACATCACCATTATGCTTAGTGATACAAAGGTCACCTTGGGACTTGAACTTTCACCGAATTCTATCTCCAACACCCTTTATACGGCAATCTCACTTAGTCCACTTTAGCAAGACTCAGCCCTCAACGACCCTCGAAGTGTTTCGCTCGATCACTCAAAAAAACAATGCTTAAGAAAGCAATAAGAAAAGATAGGCAACAAAGGAACAACAGAGATACGGATAAACCAACCTTTATATTACTTTCCCTCAAAAGAATACAAGGAATGCTCTCTCTCTGAATTGAGTTGAGAGCAAAGCTCGAATGAGCTATATATATAGGCCTCTTGACTTGAAAATCAAGTTACATTCAGAATTCCACTTAATCTGAACTACCTATTCCCACTCAAACTGATCTACTTAGGATTGAGATAAGATCACGTCTATCTCTATCAGATTATATCATATGGACCAATTAGATGACACCCCCATCTAAATAGGACTTTAACCGATAAGATAGAATCTATAAGATAACAAAAAGATAGAGATTATATTTAACTAGGAAACTAGCATCTTTATTCGCGAAGATCTCTACTATCTTCAGATATTGTGTTCCACTGTAACTCTAACTCCTCGTCATCTCCACATCATCCAAGATCTTCCCACAATCGCTATTCACTGATGATGCAGTGTGATCTCTCTGAAGCCCACATAGCACACTGGACCCATCCAATGCTTCCCACAACAAGTTCGTTAGTCGTGGTCCATCCATCTGAGCATAGTCTAAGTCCTTAGTCCGTCAAGTCCTTAGCCTGGGCCGAGTCAATCTTCACTAGGTCCAAGACTCTACCAAAATTTGCAGCAAGTCTGATCACACTCGCCCACGTTTGCCTTAGTGTTTTTGCATGCCTCTCTCATGTGTGAATCTAGCTAACCTCCCCCCTAAGGCTCCTCATTGGAGGTTGTTGAGAGGTGCTCCGAAGTTTAGGGGTCTAACACTTAGTGTAAAACCAACTGAGACTCAATATTGGTGAAAGCTCTCAAGTTAAAGGGACATAAGTAAGGGAAATTAGGACTGTGGAAGAAAGCATAAGAAAGATTGCTCTCCTAAGTGAAGTTATTGGTCAAAACCTAAGGGTGAAAAAAAATCTAATGTTATAAGTAAGAGCAAACTAGATATATTAAGAGCAATTATCCAAATAAGGATTAGACAAGTGAAAGTAAAATTAATGATTTGTTAAGATCTGATATTGTAGTGTAAAGTAAGGATTTAGATTGTAGAAATGAGAACATGTTCTACATTTCAATAAGTCAACTTCAGGACTCATGAATTTTGTATATAATATGCTCACATCACTTGATACCAAATAAAGATTGATTTTTTCATATACATAGCTTATAAAATTGTTAAAATAAGACAAGTCAGGATTAAGATGTATGATGATATTATTAGGGCATTGAGTAGTATCTAACATGTACCAAATTTAAGGATGAACCCATTCTTTTTAAGAATTTTATATGTGAATGGTTCTAGATATAAAATTAAAGAGATGATAATAAAGTGGTGAAGGGTACGATGATTATGATGAAATGATCAAAATTGAAGAAAGAAAACTATAGACTTGATAGAGAACAAATTTGTAGGTAGAAAATATGTAAAATTAGAGTCAAAAAAAGATAATACTATGTTATAGAACATACAACTGGGTCATGTAAGTATGCAAGAGGTGACGAAAATTCATAAGAGGAGCTTATATTAAAGCAAACATATGGAAGGTAGACATTGAAACTAGTGAAGAGTAATATTAGTTAAAAGGTTGGTATAAGTTGAACTAAAACATTCTAGAACAAATGTCAAAAGCGCTAAAAATTCTAGTTCGAGACCTAGAACAATATCAAGAAGAAAGTGTATCAATATGGAATAGCCACGAATAACACAATGTGGACCATAAGGCCACCAAGAAAATATATTTGAGAAGACTTGGTCATATATGCTCTCATCATTAGTACTAATAAGGATCTAACTACTGAGGATGGCAAAAGGGATGGATCTTGATTTCGCTCAATCTAAAGTCAATGGGTTGCACTCGAATTGATTTAACTTTTAGTTAAATTTTGGCTCTATATAAAAAGATTAGGATTAAGATCAACCTCAAATTTCATATCAAACTTAGACTTCACAACTAGAGCATAGCCCAAAGCGCAAATTTTTTTTTATATAAAATGATGTTGTTTTTATTTTAATAAACAATTACTTTTAGGTCGGTCAAAACTTGATTAAGCTCATGATCAAGTTGTATGTTTTAAACATGATCGAACTTTAGCGCTGAGCTTGGGATGGATAAAGAAAATCTTAGGTCAGGCTTTATCTTATTGCCTTCTCTACTAACTACCTTTCAAAGGATTAGGGAAAGTCAAAAGAAAGATAAATGGATGGGTTATATGGTGAAAGATTGAGAGGTTTCTCGAGATCTGATTAATTTCTTAGATGTTATACATGGTTGTAACCCTACCTATAAAGAATTTATTTGTGAAAGTAAAGATTATTATTTTATGGCTTCTATATATGGATGTACAATCTTAGAGGTGTTGCTATAAAGAATTTATTTGTGAAAGTAAAGATTGTTATTTTATGGCGTGTATATATGGATGTACAATCTTAAAGGTGTTGCTTGGAGTATGTTAATTGAAACATGGTATATTCACTAATATGGAGATTATCGTGTATGGTCATATTACTTGTCTTAAAGTGTTTTTAAAAAAATGCAAGTTTTTTTCTTGGAAGTGTTTGGATATATATGGTTTAGAATAAGGGCGCAAATAAGGCATGTCCCAGGGCATGTTTTTCTTAAAATACACAAGTTTAAGACTAGAAAGTATATCAATATATTGGAAAATTTTTTAAAGAAGACACTGTTTGAAATTGGAATTTGTTACAACATATGTCCATATGCACGGAGAAGACAGAAAGATCTTGTATCCCTAGCCAAAGAGATATACAGCCTAGAACATGGTCATATCTATGATAGATAACTTTTGCCTAAAAACATGTTTTTAACTTTCAAATTTGAAAGGACTTACTGTATTTATATTTAAATTAGACATGCACGTACACACACATTGTTGTAAACCTAGTTTAATGTAATCACTAATCTAATCTTTCAATGGTAAATATTAGTTGCTAGTAGCTCCCAAAGATCTAATCATCCAATTAGCCGAACTTCATTATAATCTTCTTATTTTCTTGTTTGTTTTCTTTTATTATTCTATGTTTTTATTATTTATTTTTCTCATTATTTTTTTCTTTCAATCACATCATCTAGTTATTTAAATAAAATTAGAGTTACATTAATTTTGGTAAACTTATTGAAGAGTTACAAGGAGTCTTAAAAAGAAATTGGATTAGGTCCAAATTAGTGCATATACAACCAAAATATTATATTTTACTCTAAAATTTTAAAATAATTAATTATGAAACATATCTTTATATATAATTTACTTGATCTTTATGATTTGTTTAGGTGGAATAATTCTATGTGTGAATTTTCAACACATATATCACTATAATAAATCTTATAATAAACCTAATAATATTCTCTAGAATATCACGGGAAAAAGCTTTGAGTTGAATCGATAAATAAAAACAAAACAAAACCAAACAAAAATTGATATAGCTTCCAAAATCAAAATAATTAAATGACTCGATTGTAACATGACATTGACGACAAAGAATGTGCAAGAACTTGAATCCGAAATATATTTAGTACGATGTGTAATCCTCAAAAACAACTTGTGGGCTAAACCAAACCAAAAGCTTTATGAACAAATCTTGAAAAGATGAATTCTTATTAACCAACTCTACTTACAAAGAATAGAAAATTGTATATATACGCAGAGAAGAAAAATAACCGTCTACGCGAGCTAGAAACTGACTGAAACAACCTGTCAAACTAATTAACAAACTAACAAAAAATTAGTTCATCGTCCCCTCCTCAAGTTGGCAGTTTGTTGAGCTGATACAAACCTAACTTGTAAATGAAGTAATTGAACTGTGGAATGGACAAAGACTTGATGAAAACATCTGCAACTTGTTGAGAAGATGGAATATGCTTAAGATCAAAGAACCCCAACTTGTATTGTTTCCTGACCAAGTGATCGTCTATCTCAATATGCTTGGTCCTTTCATGGAAAATTGGATTTTCAGTGAGATAAATGGCTGACAGATTATCACACCACAAAACAATTGGCTTAGGAATGCTAACATGCATTTCTGACAATAAAGAATGGATCCAAATCAACTCACAAGTCGTATCCCCTAAACTCTTATACTCTGCTTCTGCTGAAGATCTAAAAACTGTGGGTTATTCCTTGGACTTCCAAGAGATAAGTGCATCTCCCAAGAATATAAAAAAACCAGTCGTGGATCTCCTAGTATCTATACATGATGCCCAATCTGCATCTCCATAAGTTGTCAGTTTCATAGGACAATTAGCAGGAAAGAACAATCCTGTAGTAGGACATCCCTTTAAGTATTTAATGATATGCATTGCTGTTTCCATGTGCACATAACTTGGTGAATGAGCATGTTGACTAAGTAAATGAATTGCGAAGGTGATATTAAGCCTAGTGAAGCCTAAGTAGAGCAATCGACCTATAATCGGCTTGAATCTAGTGACATCTTCCAATTTATTTCCTTCCTCAGAGTTTATCTTAATGCCCTTCTACATAGGTTTAGTAACTTGCTTAGCTTCGAGAAGACCTACATCCTTGATCAAATCCAAAATGTATTTCCTTTAGCAAGCATATATTCCTTGATCGGACCTAGCAATCTCTAGACTAAGGAAGAATTTTGCTAATCCAAGGTCTTTGATGGTAAATGCTAAATGTAAGGAATCTTTAACTCTTTGAATTTGTTCAACTGAATCACCAGTAATTAAACATCATCCACATACACTATGAGAGCCATATAGTGAGTACCTTTTTCATAAATGAACAAACAATTATCTGATACGGTTTGCTGAAATCCCAGCTTAAGCAGATGGTTTGTAAACTCAACATTCCATTATCTTGAAGCTTGTTTAAGCCCATATAAAGACCTTTTTAGTCTATAAACCGTTCCTGAATTCACACTGTATCCTTCTGGAGGTTCCATATATATCTCCTCATCAACATAGCCATGTAAGAAAGCATTGTTGATGTCTAATTATTGAAGAGGCCATCTTTTAGAAGCAGCAAGAGCTAAGACAAGTCTTACTGTCACATGTTTTGCCACTGAAGAATACACATCTTCGTAATCAACACCCTCAATCTGATTATAGCCCTTAGCTAGCAGCCTTTCCTTGTATCTCTTTATCTTCCCTTCAAGATTCAACTTCAACTTATACACCTATTTTAACCCATTTGGTCTCTTGTTAGCTAGCAATGGAACTACATTCCAAGTGTCATTTTCTTCAAGGGCATGCAACTTTGCTGGCAATGCCTTGACCCATTCTGAAATCCCCTTCGCTTCATGATAATTCTTTAGCTCAATTGAAGTAGACATGTGACTGAGCGATTGTAGGTGAGAAGTAGAAAAACACTTATGCACTGTATATGGATAAGCTAGCACAATATGTGAATTGGACGTAGGTAAAGTTGTAGTTGTAGTGGTGTTAACCTGAAAATAAAATCATCAAGCCACACAGGTTTTTTTCTCTATCTAATAATTATTATGTTGGTACTTGGTACTTCTATAGTATTAGGTATTTGATAATGATTTGCTGTTTGATCAATAGCTTATAGTGTAACATCCCGGTTCTGTAGAACGGGTCGGACCAGAGAAACGGGTCCAAGTGAGGTAAATCAGAGAAAGTAGAACAACACATCTCATGCTCATGCATTTGTGAACAGTGATATGTGCACATGAAA
>JANZXR010000002.1:7676084-7691235 GCA_027575705.1 Erythroxylum echinodendron | reverse complement strand
TCTCATCAGTCATCCTTAGAGTGTTATAAGGATATCAATGATATCATATATTCATATTTCATAAAATTAATAAAATTATCACATTTTTTCTTTTTAATATATGTATTATATGACAATTTTAAATTATAACAACATATAATTAATTAATTATGATATAATAAAATTATTGAGATGTATATAATGATATGGTTAAATTAATAGTTATAGTTAAAATTATACGTTACATTAATTACAAAACTTTAATTCACTTAAATTATTTATTAATTAAGACATTTAATTCAATTAATTAGAAAGTTATATGAAAAGTTAATAAGTTAATAATTAAGTTAATAGTTATAGTCAAAATTATGAATCACATTAACCACAAAACTTTAATTTACTCAAATTATTTATTAATTAAAACATTTAATTAAGTTAATTAGAAATTTATATGAAAAGTTAATAAGTTGATAGTTATAGTTAAAATTATGAATTATATTAATTACAAAACTTTAATTTACTTAAATTATTTATTAATTACGACATTTAATTCAATTAATTAGAAATTTATATGAAAAGTTAATAAATTAATAGTTATAGTTAAAATTATGAACTACCTTAAATACAAAACTTTAATTTACTTAAATTATTTATTGATTAGGAAATTTGATTCAAATAATTAGAAATATATATGAAAAGTTAATAAGTTAATTGTTATAGTTAAAATTATGAATTACATTAATTACAAATTTTAATTTACTTAAATTATTTATTAATTATTTTAAGAGAGAATTAATAAAACTAAATTATTACTTTAAATCCTTCTCGTCCTTAAAGAGTTAGAGCGTTATAAACATATCATATATGATATATTCATATTTCATAAAATTAATAAAATTTTCACCTTTCTTTCTTTTTAATATATGTATTATGTGACAACTTTAAATTATAACAACATATAATTAATTAATTATAATATAATAAAATTATTGAGATGTATGTAATGATATGATTAATTAAGACATTTAATTCAATTAATTAAGAATTTATATAAAAAGTTAATAAATTAAAAGTTATTGTTAAAATTATAAATTACATTAATTACAAATTTTTAATTTATTTAAATTATTTATTAATTATTTTAATAAATAATTAATTTTTTTTAAGTGGTGAGCGACCCGTCAACTCTGACCTATGGCCCGTGCTTCACAGACCAGGGCCTGGCCTGCCAATCTACAGGCCACACTCACCTGGCCTATGGCCGGGCTCGTGGGCCAGTTTGAACCGACCAAACCTGTTGACCATTGGCCAGGCCGAGTCAGGCTAAAATTGACATCTCTAGTGACCGTGGAAGTTCACAAAAATACCCCTCCGACTATAGAAAACCTATAAATTCCAATATTTCACAAGTTCAATCTTCAATCAAAAGATTGAAAACCATAATACAACAAAGGAAATTTACATTGGTATATAGATGGCAACTGGCAAAGAAACAAAAAAAGATGATAGTGAGGTAACGGGAAAGTGAGGCAATGAGGCAGCGAGGCAAAGGCGCAACTGGAGGGAGTGTGAAGGGGAGGCCATGGCTAGAGGGCGAAGGGGAGGCCTCAGTTTGAAGGCAAAGAGATGGCACAGCAAAGGGGCGACAGAAACAAAATCGCTAAGACTGACGGCTGTAAAATTTGAGAAAGAGAGAGACTATAGAGAGAGTGAAATCTGAAGAAGGTAGGGGAAGAAAAGGAGAATGATTAACCTAGACTAAATCGATGTCATTTATTGCATCATATTTGAAACAGTATAAGCATAAAACGATATTGTTTTATTTCATTAGTAAAGAACAATGAGAATAGAAAATGTAATGATGTTGTTTAAGTTGTAATTTAGTTAGGGCTTGGGCGATTTTGGCTCAATAATTATAATTTTATGCCTAAGGCTTAGTCAATTTAGGCTTAACCTATTGACCTCAGGTCAAGCCGGACTCAAATTCAAATGTCATCTTTAATTTTAGACCTTCAAACATTCATTTATACCTCTTCTCTCAACTTTTAACTACCATTTTATTATTCTTGACATTTTGATTTCACTCTCGTAACTTAGTCGCATTAAATCCAACCAATCCTTAAATCAAAAGATAAGCCACAAATTGATGTATTTAAGAAGAAAAAAGATTGGTTCCTTTTTTTAATTTAAAACATTTTGACTTTTCAAGCTTGTAATTCAAATGTTCATAAGCCCCTGAGCCATTCCCCAACCATTGTTCATTAAAAGGATACGCGGAGAGGGAGACATTCTCTTCGTCATTTGTTTTTCCTTTGACATGTTAGTTTTGAACAATCTTTAACGCATTATCCTACTCTAGCCTTTTCACTTCGATGGTAACCTCACTTGAATTTGATGTGGTGTAGAGTCTTATCAGAAAAATAAAAAAGCATAACTTTTGTTTCCCAGTTGGAATTCAAGTGTTTATGTAATATAATCATCATGCAGATAACAATTACGATTGCATGGTTAGCGGAGTTTTAGTGTACGACATACACTCCAACTTTATAGGGGCTTTAAATCTTCTGTATCGTTTTTTCTGTGTCTACATATTTCAAATAACATCTAACTATACAATAATAAAAAAAATACATTTAAATGAGTGAGATGTTATTGATCAGAAGTCATATGGGAAAAAGGCACGAAAGATTTGAAGCCTTAGTCTTGTGCATCACAATGTGATGAGTATCGGTTCCTGAATAAGGACGAGTGAGGCATCATTTACTTTTTCTCATCGTTCAAATCGAGTGCTTGATTGCTGAAAAGCCAGCGAAGACCCTGTCCCTGTACGTGAAACAAAATTAACCACAAGTTGGCTACAGTTATGCCTGTGATACCTTCAATCACCATCACACAAAATGTCCTTATGGCTGGCTTCAAATCTTTTGTGCCTTTTTCCTAAGCCAACTACATTCCACTAATTTAAATTTTCTTTTTTTATTATTGTATTGTTAGATGTTACTTAAAACATGTGAATATGAAAAGAAAAACGGCAAAAAAGAATTAAAACTTGGCTGACTTCAATTTTTCTATGCTTTCTGATCCTCCAACATCCCACTCATTTAAATTATCTCTATCATTGTGCAAGGATAAAGCATCTGGTATTCATAATAATTCGGCATTAGAATAAATTATTTACGAAGTTCATTCAACTTAATGTTAGCAGATGTATATCTTCATCCTTGGCCAGCTAAACGATTAAATGTTCTTGGAATCGAGATGGAAGACACTTGAACTAACTCCTACCGTGAGGCCATCATCATCAATTGTTTAACAGTAGCATTTAGTACAGCAGACCACTTGGTTTATTGTGCCAGCATCATCCGCAACTAGGGAAAAAGGGCCATATCGATGCAAACCACCACTCGCTTGTATTTTTTCTTTTTTCTTTTTCACCTGTTGCATTGTGTCACAAGCAGTCAACTAAGGTGTAGAATAGATGCCCTTGAGCAAGTCAAACAGTCGATCGTCTGTTTCAATAAGCCAAAGCCAAACTGCTGATCTTGTTCAGATTATTTTGACAACTGATTTCGATGAATCTATATGATACTATAAATTAAAGTCGGTAGACGACATAAATGAATGATTATTAACCTCCAGAATCCACTTGTCTTAAAGATTTAGTACAAGTGGTAGTTTCAGACTTTCAGTTGGTCCCAATGGTTTGCGCAGGAAATTAAACCTTCACATGAACACTAGTAAAGCCTTGAACTCTTCCCATAACCACTCAGAAAAGGCTTAGAGCAATAGAGGAAGTTTTGAAAAGCCAGTGCTGCATAACTCAGACAAGGTGCAACAGCAAGAGTCTGTGTCTATACTATACAAGAGATAATTTCCACCAAAAGGATTGCCCAGTCACAGCAGAACAGACCAATTTCTACACAACCATGTATTTACAAGGGAATAGGCCCCTTCAGGTTCCAAGCAATGTTCAATGAGCCGGATTAGGAATATAAGTTGATAGGCGATGAGCTTGGACAGCACAGGCACAATGCACAGATGTCAGGTTCAGACAACCACTCATGACAAGCGAATGTCTGCCAGAACAGGTGTGAAGTGCAGGGAACGAGTCACAGAGTGCTTGAACGGCAGGAGGTGTGAGTGCTGTGCACTGACTGATGTTTAGACTCTTCAACCCTTCCTCGTCATACCGACCTTTCATTGATTCCCACATTGTAGGCTTGTTCTGCACTCGGCTGCGCACCAGTGAATACATTGCTGCATCTGTGATATTCCGACAGTAGTACAAGCCAAGGGATCTTAGATGGAGACATCTATAGGCCAATGCTATCACGCTCTCGTCTGTAATAAATTTTAGGAAGAGGTCAAGAATCCCAGAAATACAAAGTGTCATAAAGAGCAACTACATTAATTAGATAAAGAACGTACACCTAAAGTATTGACGACTGAATTAATTTGGAAAAGAAGGATTCAAAAGGACGCTTCACAAAATCCAGAAGCCAACTACATTCAGTCAACCCTTAAATATTATGGGTCCACATAGGGGGAAACGTTATCAAACTCAATTTTGTATCCTTGTAAAGAAGAAAAGTTGTGGTTCAATAAGATTGTAGCAGAATGATAGGGTGGAAACAACAGAGTGATCTATTTCAAAATCTGAAGTTATCTACTAATTTAAACTACCTGTTATATGGACACAGCCACACAAGTCAAGAGTTCTGAGATCAGGGCATCCATAGGCTAGACTCATCACTCCAATATCACCAACATTCTCACACCATCCAAGATTCAAAGACTGTAACTGGCTGCAGTTACGTCCAATTGCCTGGTGATGATAGGAAGAAATTTAGAATGCATTTGACATCTTTATAACCATAAGAAAAAACTAGTGAAAGCTTATCTGGACCTGCAGGGCATGGTCAGTTGCAGCTTTTACACATCCACAAAGATTTAAGATTTTTAACTTTCGACAAAACCCAATCAGATATTCAAGACCACTGTCACTAAACGATGTACACCCACTAATGTTGAGCTTGGTAAGATTAGGACAACCACGAGCTAATCCATAAAGAGAGCGATCACTAAGCTTAAAACTTTTACTGAGATCCAAGTCCAGCAGATCATGGCAGTAACTTGCAATGGTCTCAACAGCAATATCCTCAAGCTGTGGCTTATCTTGCCTCAGTACCAGAGTTTGCAGCTTAGTGAATTTAGGAGCAAGAGACAGAACCAGGTTGTTCATGTTGTTCTTACACCTGAAGAGAGCATTAGAATCAGTACTCTATGGTACTCCAGAAATAGACAAAAAAAAATTTTAAACCATCTATTTCCTTAGGTACTGCATGCAAGAGCCATTTTGCATTTCTTCCTCATAATGTAAGCAGATAACTGATACATCTATCACCATAAAATGAATTCCCACATTTCTGTTATGCGACTGATGGGGATGGTGAGATACAGATGACACAGCAGTATATTCCATTATGGCAACAAATGTTAAAAGCAACAAACTGCGTCACAAGCAGGCACCGAGAGTTTCATGGAAAGTCTATTTCTAGAAGTATACTTATAGGGGACTCAAAACTAAGCCTTGATGAAGGAGGTTTCCAGCAGTGACTCATTTATTTTATTTATTTATTGGGTTTAACACAAATTATAATATTAATATCATAAATGCTCCCCACTGCATCTGGATGACCATCCTTCTTACAGTGCTAGAAAGAATAACAACTATGTTATAGATATTACAAGAAATATTATTGCGTTGAGAACATTGATGAGAATTGTCACCTGAAATGAGGAGACAAAAGGAATGGGCGTATTAATAATATGTGATAGGAAAATGTATGCATATCCAGCTAAAACGCGTGGATAGTAAAGACAAGCACCAAGAAGTTATATCAGAAAGTACTTGTCCATAAAAGAGCAGCGGATTTCCAAAGTGCGAGATGCTTTGCTGCTTCTCCGTTAATATATATTTGAAGCTTGTAAAGCTAAGACCCCAAGCATAATATGAAGAACTATGACCCAGGAATATGAAAGATCATGTGATTAACTCTATCAGTGTCTTTATAAAAGGAATGATTGTCCACATATAATAACCAAGAAACTACATGCAAATTTTTTTCTTGAAACCAGAAAGCAAATAGAAATGGCATCCAGGTGTTCTATTGAAAATTATACCATTTGATTTGAAAGGAATTCGTAGTCACAACTAACAAGCAAAGATAAACAAAGCTTTTGAAAAGGTTATAATCCGAATAACTATAGAAAGAGAGACCCATACCAAGAGAGACAAAGATGAGTACGGCTTACAACTAACAAGCAAAGATAAACAAAGCTTTTGAAAAGGTTATAATCCGAATAACTATAGAAAGAGAGATCAATACCAAGACAGACAAAGATGAGTAAGGCCCAAACATATAGCATCTCTCCACCCACTACAAACCTCAGAAGCCATAATGACCGTCCGATCATCGACAAGAGAAAGGATCCTCAACAAGAGCTCCATAGGGATATCCTTCCACTCAGTTATAATCACTCCTTCCATTTTAACGGCTCCCTGATCAAGACCTCCACTCATTCCTCTGATTCCACCACTACCAAAAACCATCATCAGCTTCTCAAAGCACAAGTTCAAGTCCTCACTCCTTGACGCTGCTTCACCCACCATCTCACGCCTCAACCCAACACCGCTTCTCCCCGCTATATATGAGCGAGTCTCTTGATTCTATCACCAAATAAAACCAAGACAGTCGGGACAAGAAAGGGATAAGCAAAAACAAAACTGAAGTCATAAAATCCCGTAACGCGACAAGATACAGATAATACGAGAAAACAAGTACAACCCACCACCCATGTGTCACAACGTCATAACAAGTTCCTTTCTTTAGTGGAATCATACTAACAACAATCAAAACCCAGCAAGTTGCCTACATAAAACCCAATTACCAGGGCATTTATTAGGGAAAAACAAGAGAGTAAAAGCTGTAAACAAGTTAAAAGCATTCGTAAGGCCATGAAATAGAAAGCAATTGGGGAACAAGACGACCTTTTCAGCAAATTGAAAGAAGACGCGTATTCTAACAACAAATAGTAAGATTATATCAAAGAGATGAAAATTTTAACCCATAAACAACAGAAAAGGCAAGAAATATAAATCAAATTGTCAGTTACGATCGTGTAATACGGTACCTCAGCTTCTCACAGGCTAGAGCTAAACAATTAAGCTTGAAAAAAGAAAAGAGGTTTATATGAAGACGATTTCCATTGAAATAAAGTTCCTCGCTTGCCCTCTTGAGTTGAAGGAAATCAGAGAAATAGTTAAAAAGAGAGTGAGAGGGAGGGAGACGAAACCGAGCTGGTGACGAGTGTATTGCCACGTGTCGAATGATGAATGGAAATAAGTCAATCAGAAGTAGCCCCCACGTAAAGTGGAATTTGATTGCATCCCATTTGAAAGATCGGACGGTGATGATGTAGATCGGTCCTATGGAAAAAGAAGGAAATTTGAAGACCACTTTGTAGTTTACCTGCTATAGTCCGGTCCAGTCCAGTCCCCGTGAAGAAAGGAAATGTGCGACCGAAATACCAAATTTATCCTTGAGGGCAAAAATGGAAGAGGAATTTACATGTACAAGAAGCTAGAATGTTCGACATTTCAGTTTTGTATAAACTCGAAACCGCACTCACAATCCCACTTCTCTTACTTTTGCTCTCCTTTTCATTTATCTTTTCTTTTTTTTTTAGTTTTTCTTTGTTCTGATAATTATTATAACAAATTGGGTAAAAGAGTAAAGACTCATGATAAGATAATATAGAAAAATGTTAACGAAGAAAGTTACATCGGAGTCCCTCCCTTCCAAGTTATTATATAATACTATAATTATTCAAATTCTATTTTTATATGCATTGATGAATTTTACTAAAGCTAATTGGAAATGATTAGAGTTGGTTATTATAATGCGCAAAGTTATAATGAGAATTTAGTACAATCAAAGATTGGGTTGGTTGGAATTTGTTTGTAAGAGAATAAATGAAAAACGGTGCGTTTGTGTGGATCAGTTGTTCTTATCTCCCATGTCTAATCCAGACGTGTATTATTATTTGTCTGTGCGTCACGTCAAGTCTATTATAATAGAGTATGTCCATATCCTGTTTCTTCGGGACCTGATCCTCTGGCCCCTTAACTCTGTCCCAACTCTGTCCCAACCAATCCAAGCCATCCATTTAAGTAGGACCCACATAAATGAATGGCTTAGATAATTTGGGACAGGGTTAGGACAGGGTTAAGGGGCCAGAGGATTTGAGGGGTGTTTCTTCACAGCGCTGCTGGGACTGGGATGTATTATTTCAAATCCGGGAAAAGCATTTTTTTTAATTTAAAAAAAAACAGTTTAAGTTTTCTAATTTTTATTTACTTTAATATTTTTTATTAAAAATAAAATTATTAATTTATCTGTCAATTTTATAAACTAAAATTAATTAATTAGATTTTTAAATATTTTTAATTAAATTTTAAATTTTATTATAAAAATAACCACTTTTAATTATATTTCAAAACATTTATGTTGGATAATTTTGTCCTTTCCCAATTTTTGGACAAATATTAATTGTAATTTTTAGCTTTTTAATAAATTATTGGTTAAGTTACATAATTTGATCAAGATAAGGGTAATAACATGGGCCAACAAATGATCTAAATTAATGGGTTAAAGTTCAGGAGAAAAATGAATCTCGATTACTGTGGACCGGACCCATATCGAGCTTGTAATAGAAAAGCCCAATATGAAAGTTATATATATGTTAAAATCTCCTACAATTGCTCATATATCATTTGTAAGCATAAGGATCCTCTGACCGGTTAAGAACACTTACATTTTGAGAAAACTGTAAAAAGATATTAACCACATGTCAGTGATCATTTCCCGTGCAGGTCCAGGGTGATTGCATCTCTTTTTGGCCTCAAAAACTGCTTCGAAAGTCAAGATAGAACCGAAATTAGGTATTCCACATTTTCTTCATTTTTAACCATTTCATGAACAATCTAGGACACTTAATGAGGTCTGTGCTACGTGTTATACGTAGTATCAGAGCGATTACGTAATCGGGTTGCCGGAAACAAAAGTTTTTCAGTTTTTATCCATTATGATTTTCATCAATTCTTGATTCGTTTTTGATTTTTTTGCATATATGATTACGTAAAAGTGATATACATAAGCCTAACTATGAAAAGGGGTCGAAAATGGGCCAAAAGGAGCAAAAAATGGGTTCTAGGGTCACCAAAAATCGCCCTCCCCGTCAAAGGGCGATTGCACCATTAGGCGCGTTCATCGCACACTCCTTACGATGCTACAGTAATAGGGAGGAGGCAGTTTTGTTAGCGTGTGAATTGCACGCACCAGTAGCATCCTGCCACGCGGCTCCACGGGGTGACAAACTCGTTGCACACACCTCATGCAGCTTGCACTCCCATGAGCACAGGACGACTGGTGCATGTGTAGCACGTGCCCGCCATTCATCCCAACACGTGGACAGCCACAATTAGGACAAGTGGCAGCCCGTGCGTTCGTAAACGTGCTTGTGCGCGTGGGAGGCACGTGCGAAGCACGTACTAGAAGCACCTTAAGCACACTCCCTTCCCACGCACAGGCTGACGCAATATACACTAACGTCAATGCTATAATGATGTTGATGTTAGCAGCAGAAAAATAAAAAATTCAAAAATTCTCATATAGTTGCCCAGGGTCTTTTTGGGTCAGTTTTCGAGTCAAGAAATTTTTAAAGTGTTTTTTCAATTTTTCTGTATTTATTACATTAGTAATTGGATTCCAAAAAAGTCTTTAAAGCTTTTTAAAGCTAATTTTGAGTGCATTTTCGTACTCCAAACTGCACATAAGGAAGATACTTAAAGTTTTATGTCTCGTGTGGTAGGTTCGGTATTTAGGAAAGTATGATAGTCACTTTCATTGAGAATTTTTTAAATAAAAGTCTCAAATAAAGTTTAAAGATGATATTTTCAACACTAGTATGTGATTATTTGACCGTGCATTTGGTTTTTTGCATTTATAGTTGAATTTCACATACGTTATGCCCATATAGGATGTGAGGATGACATAAAGATATATCTCTTGTGTTTGTGATCTTTTTGGGTACTCGTAAAATTGTTGTCGCCATAGTGGTCTTCCAAGTCAGTATTTGGATTGTACTGCTTTCATTTTTGGGGATGTCTCTGGTCTCATGTTCTGTTATTCTACCCACAGGTGTTGACCTTATATGAGATTTTGAGATGTACATAAAGGCATAAGATGGAGGAAAGATGTTGCTTGAATGATCTGCTCACCCAAAGGTGATAGTATCATGAGAGTTGATGATTTGTACTCTGATTGCTTTTATGTGAGGGTCTAATTGCATATATTATATATTTAGCCCAAAGGTGTTTCATAATCTTTGTGATCGGATTCTCCGTATAGATACTGCTTAAATGCTTTAGGTACCGCTGTTATCCTGCATTTATACTGATCTTTACATTGTCTTTTTTAGTTTACAGTCAACTTTTCTGTAAACAACAATGTTGTCACGATTGAGACCTTAAATGGTTTCAATTTAAGAAATGGAACAAGGATGTTGAGTTTACATTGGAGATGGCTAATGTCAACATGATGATGCATATCGAGAGGCCTCCTCCACTTACTGATGTCAGCTTAGAAGTTGATAAGGCAGTAATGGCAATCTAAGTGCAGTCAAATAGGCTGTGTTATTTAACCATCAAGAGGTCGATCCCAGATCATCTACTTAGTGGATTACCAGATACACTCATAACAAAGGAGTTTATAGATAACATTTCCTAGAGGTACAAAGTGACTTCTCATATGGAGCAGAGCACCTTGATTAAATAGTTGTTCTCTATGAGATATACAGAAGAAAGAGGCGTTAGAGAGTATATTATCATGACGGTACATCTTCAGAGTAGGCTGAAGGCACTAAATATACCTATTTCTGACATGCTCATAATGCATCAGGCACTAAATACTCTCTCTCGAGAGTTTGAGATGTTGGCTACCTCCTACATCTCTTAGGATGATAATTGGGACATCAACGCCTTGATTTCTCAGTGTGTTGCGGCAGAGGAGAAGATTAAGAGTTCTCCTTATAGAGCTTTGTTTGCAGCTGTGAAAAGTAAGGGGAAGGCTAAACCCCAACAGCCTAAGTAAGAAACCCAAACCCTCTCCACACATTTATACTAGACAGTCCAGCATTGCTAAGGTCCCACATGACATAAAGGATATGCGGTGCTTCTTCTGTAAGAAGAAGGGGCGTAGAAAAGACATTGCATGAAGTACAAACTGAGGAAGGTTAAGCAGGAACTGTCAGGTAACTCCTCGGCTTATATAATTTATAAATCCAATGTAGCAATAACCACATCAAGTTGTTGGTGGTTAGATAGTGGAGCTTCTAATTATGTTGCTTCCACAATGCAGGAGTTCACATCTAAGAGAAGGTCGACTAAAGGAGAGGAGAAGCTGATGGTCGGCAACAATAAAGAGGTGAATGTTTTTTTTATAGGAGATGTAGGTTTAAACCTCTATACAGGGTTTGTATTAGTTTTATAAGACACATTTTATATACCGTCTTTTAGATGAAACTTGATCTCCATATCAGTTTTGGATAAAGAGAGTGATCGTTTTGTATTTGGTACTTCAGTTGTAAATATTTCTATCAATACAAGATATATCGAAACTGCTTCCTTATCCTACAGATTATATAGAATGCGTCTTACTGCTATCGAAATGTATGCCTCTTCTTATATTGTTGAACCTGTTACTTGAAAGAGAGTCTTCATAAAAGACATAATACATATTGTGGCATAAACATCTTGGCCACATTTCCAGGAAGAGAGTTGAGAGATTGATAAAAGATAACATTCTCCTAACTTTGGACTTCAATGATTTAGAAACATGTATCGATTATTGTAAAGGTAAGAAGACCAAGATAAAGAAATAAGAGTCAACTCATGCTTCTGGTTTATTGGACCTCATACACACAGACGTTAGTGATCCCCATACAGTCATGTTATGCAGTGCTAGATATTTTCTGATGTTTATAGATGATTATTACTCCTATAGCTATGTGTTCTTGCTTAAGGAAAAGTATGAAGTTCTTGATAAGTTCAAGATCTTTAAGACTGAGGTTGAGAACCAATTGGGAACAAAGATACTCAAATATGATAGGAGAGGGGAATACTATGGCAGACATGGGGTTACAGGACAGGAAAAAGGTCTGTTTGCCAGGTATTTGGAATCAGTTAGAATAGTGACTCAGTTCACTATGCTAGGTAGTCCTGAGAAAAATGGTATGGCCGAAAGGTGCAATTGCACCTTAAAGGACATGATAAGGTCAATACCGAGCAGGACTAACCTACGTGAATACCTGTGGGGTGAAGTCATCAAGACGATATTGAATATCATGAAAGAATCCCAAGTAAGTCAATACCAAGATGCCTTTTAAACTCTGGAAAGAGTGGAAACCAAGCCTTGCGCACATTCGTGTGTGGGGTTGCCCTATTGAGGTAAGGTTATATAATCCTTATGAGAGCAAATTGTAACTTCGTTCTACTTGTTGTTATTTAGTAGGTTATCCTGACCACTCTAAGGACTACAGATTTTACTATAGAGAAGGAGGGCTTAGAATAGTGGAATCGCAAACAGCTAAGTTTCTAGAATATGATGTCTATGATGAGGGAGGATTTTCACATCCTCCAGGAGATAGCAGGATAGATACTACGATTATTACGTATTCACCTCTCATATAGTTAGGTCCGATAGATGAAGGTCTGAGTACCATGCCTATGTAGGCACAAGAACCTATACCTTTTCAGGATGAGGTTTATGGGGTACAAAAACCTATGCAATTACGCATATCCACCAAAGAGAGGTGACCTGCTATCTCATCAGATTATATAGTCTATTTGGGTGAGCGAGACTGTGACGTAGGACATGTTGTGGATCCAGTTACTTTTACAGAAGTCATTTTTAGACTCCATGTGAACATGTGGTGGGAAGCAATGAAGGATGATATGCAATCTATGAGGTATAATAAGGTATGAGAACTTGTGGATTTACCTCAACATTGCAGGCTTGTTAGTTGCAAGTGGCTATTTAAGACCAAGAAGGACATATAGGGTCAAGTTGACTAGATTAAGGCGTGTTTAGTTGTTAGGGGATTCACTCAGAGAGGAGTTGACTTCAATGTTACCATTATCTTCCGTATCCTAGAAGGATGCATTTAGAGTGATTATGGCAATAGTAGCTCATTATGACATGAAGCGAAATCAGATGGAAGTTAAAACCACTTTCTTAAATGGTGATCTTTATGAGGAGGTCTATATGGAGCAACCTGAAGGATTTCAGGATCAAGATGCAACTGATAAGATTTGTAAGTTGAATAAATCAATATACGATTTGAAACAAGCTTCCAGACAATGGTACCTAAAATTTGATGAAGTTTTGACCTCATTCGGCTTTGTGGAAAACAAAGTTGAAAGATGCTTATGCTATAAGGTCAGGGGGAGCACAATTATCTTCCTATCACTGTACGTGGATGATATCTTGCTCACGTCAAATGATTTGACCATTTTGCATGAGGTAAATCAACTTTTGGCCAAATACTTTGACATGAATGATTTAGGTGAAGCATCTTTTATTCTTGGTATACGGATTCACTGGGATAGATCTCAACACTCGCTAAGCCTCTCATAAAGAACATACAGTGAGCGAGTGCTACAAAGGTTTAATATGGCTAAATGTAAACCTATTTTAGCACCTATCTCTCATAACGAGAGATTATCTTTGGTATAGTATCCAAAGAATGAAGTTAAGAGAGGCTATGAGGAATGTCTCGTACTCTAATGCAGTTGGTAACCTGATGTATGCCTAAGTGTGCACTAGACTAGACATTGCATTTATGTTGGACTGCTGGGTCGATATCTGGCTAACCGAGTGTAGACCATTGGAATGCAGTCACAAGAGTGTTGAGATACTTAAAGGGTATCAAGGATTATACGTTGACATACAAAAAAGTCAACGATTTAAACCTCACAGGGTATATAGGCTTTAATTTTACTATATGTACGGATGCTTGCAAATTCACTTCATGGTACATTTTTATGTTGGCAGATGGTGTAGCATTGTGGAAGAGTGTCAAGCAGACACTAGTAACTTCCTCGATCATGCACGCAGAGTTTGTTGCATGTTATGGAGCTGCTGCACATGCAGTTTGACTCAAAAAATTGATTTATGATTTGTATGTGGTAAATTCGATAACCAAACCCATTCGATTATATTGTGATAATTTTATTGCAATGTTGTTCAGTCACAACAACAAGAGTATCACAAGGTCTAAGAATTTGGAGGTCAAATACTTGACCATAAAGGAGTTGATTTAGAAATGTGATGTCGAAGTGGACTATATTAGGATTGAGGAGATGTTAGCTGATCCATTCACTAAAGGACTTCGCCCACTATTGTTTGTTAAACATGTATCCAATATGGGCGTATTAAAGTCCTTAAACAGTAGTAATTAGGGATCATTATATTTGCTCCTTAAATGTTTGTTCATTTTGATATATTATGACATTATGGTTATTTATTCATATAGATCATCATCTTTTTATCCTCAATAATATCTGTTCTTGTGTATAGTCATAATACATATGAAAGCCTTAAGATTTGTGTTGATATTAAGCATTTTGAAGGTCATTGGGAATAAATAATGATTGACCTTGATCTTATGTCATTTAAACACATATAGTTAAGTACGGATATCTATAAACTTGATATGACATAGGGAGATATAAGGTATAATCTCATAAAGGTCCTCTAATACAGTTTAACATTCAGTTGGAAAATATAAAAGTTTTCTAATGCTGTTTAACATCCGGTGAGAGAAAATAGGATTTCTCTACTGCAGTTTAGCATATGTAGTTGAGTATAAAGTTGGAGAAATCGAGACCTACAAAAGAAGATGATACATATTAGATCATACAAGTATCATCCTAGTTTGCCACACTCCATTTTCCCATTCATGTTAGTAAGATATTAGATATTTATGATTATATTAGACTTGTGTCACACATGACACATGTGTTTAATATTTTTCGGTATCGAAAATCTTG